>JBBPFD010000314.1:0-35199 GCA_038363315.1 Mugilogobius chulae
TCGTTCTTACCGAATGTGGGTTTTGTTTTGACTGGCTTTGCTGTGGGTTTTCCTTTTTTGTATTTGGGATATGCCACTTTGAACAAAGCCTTTCCTTTTGATGTTGCCTGGGCACGTTTCACGTTTTCATTAAAGTGCATCCCAGCCAAGTATAGCCTGCAAACACCAAGAATAATTAAATTGTAAACAGATTAGCTGAAGTTGTACATGTATCTGATGTATGAAGCAACCTAACTACAAAAGAAAAGAGAATTAAAACAATATTTACTTAAAAAATATATTACTTTATATCTAATACAGATAACAAAATACAAGTGTACATTTTACCTGCACATCATCCCTACAAAGGGAAAGACCACACTTTTGGGGGCAAAGCGTATAACCACACTGTGAAACGCCTCCAGTGAAGATGTTTGGTGATCAGAGCTCAGTTTGCTTACATCTCCCAGCACTCTCTTGTTTACAAGTAGTTTTTCTACCTTGTATAATGCCAAGGAACCTGAGTGGAAAAATTAGGAAACATTGACAATAGAATTTCAAATGTCCCAGTTATAAAATTTGAAAAATAATTACAGACCTGGCTGAAACCACTTGCTTGGGTCTCTGGAGACTTTTTCGGGATGAGCACACTTGGGAAATTCAGGATCGTCGTGGGTATGAACATTTTGAATGTGGTTGATGAGGGATGTCCATTTGGCTACTTTCTCTGGACCTGTTTTAGAAGAAGATGCTGCCCAGTACATGTGATTCTTGATGGCAGCAGACCACTTCTTTATCAGCTGGCATTCTTTGTCTTTTGATAACTTATCCAACTTTTTGGATAAGCCTGCAAAACAACAAATGCACATTATATTTAAATATATATATATATATTCAAGAAGGATTTGAGTAAAAACAAAGTCAAAAAACCTTTCTCCATATGCCAGACGTCATAGTACTGTGTTATGTTTCTTCCACGTAGAAAAGTTTTTACTTGGGTGTGACGATCTGTGACAATGTAGTCCAGGTTTATATTGTTGTCTTGGAGTAAATCCAGACTTCGTCGCAGACCTTCTTTTTCCATGTAGAAGCTTCCTCCCACTTCATTACTCTGCAATAAACACATTCAAATATATATTTACAGTATATATATACACATACACAAAATTGTAAACGTACCTGTACTAGTTGTATATCAAGTATCTTTTCACTCTCCAGTTCCATAAGAGTGTAGCTCCCAAACTTTGCACTGTGTCCTACAAACATTAGAGGGTTGTAATAATGGCCACAATTAAATGTAATCAATGATAGGACCATTTTTATTTACCTGGTGAATCTGCCCTCATGTCCCACCAACAGCTATTTTGTCTTTCTTCTTCAACTCCTCCAAAAATAGTTGTTGGTCAGTCTTCCACTTGTGGTAAATTGCAGGCTCAAGAAACAATCTTGAGTGCCGTCTGAAAGTGTCATATTGGTGAACCTGAAGCTTCATCGCTTTGCATATCTGATGAGACAAGATGAAGAAGTAGTTAATTAATGTAATGCCTTTATGAACATATTATACTGTAATTTTGTATTTCTCCTACCTTTTCCATTTTTACAAAAGATGCTCCTGAAAAATACACAGCTGCAGACAGTTGAAGGTTGCCAACTGGAGTACTCTCCATTATTGGCTGGCTGTCCCACTTTCGATGATAGAGACAATGTGGACAGTTCTGTGTGAATGAAACAAACGTTCCAAATCTTCTTCTCTGAAGGTTGCAGTGTTGTTTACAAATTGGACACGTTTGGAATAGCTTCTTTAAACAACTCTCAAAAACTATATATTTTGTGTCCTCAAAGTCTTCTGCAGTGTCCATTTCACTGTTATATAAAGAACAAAAATGCCTTATTTTTATTAAACGTGTTGTAAAAAAAAAAAAAAAAAAAAAAAAGGATATTGTATGTGATTCTTACGTCATTTCAGACACTTCAGTTAGAGAAGCTCCAGGTTCGTAGGTGGAATCATGCGGTTGTGGCAGTGATATGTCTGAGATATCTAGGTCTTCTTCCTCTTCCTCTTCAATTTCCAAACGTGGCCTCTTTCTTGGTCTGTCCACAATCCCAGATGTAGTAGCTTTCATCGGTGTTGAAGACAGTTGGAGCCATGACGTTTCTGTCTCAGTACAACTATCTGAAGTATCAGTTGTAGCTTGTACACCTGTGAAAATACAGATAAATTAGATAAGTTTAAACATTTTTTAGTTTTTGAGGCTCTAAGCTGTAGTTTATTTTATATCTTATAATGAAAGTATTTACCAATTAAATAAACTATGATATTTACTATTCAATATGTATTAATTACAGATATGGGTAGCAGTATGACACACAGCTGGGTGCATGAACATAAACCCATTTTTATATGAACCCAATAGCCCTGCACAATAATTACTATGTGCATAACATTTTGTGTGTGCACAGGTGGCGAATACATTTGTTTAAATGCTTCATTGTGATAAATAGCAAACTTGTTTTGCACTTTGCATTTACCTCTGCTTCTCACATGGTGTAACTTCAGAGTACCAGCCGATAACTGTGTTGAAACAGTTCTTGTCGATTTAGATGGTGCCGTTGGACATGGAGATGGTGTAGGAGCATCTAGTATTGTTGCTCTTGGAGTGTAGCTAGGGGCTTCCTGTCATGAAAACAAGAAATTAAGTTCAGTTTGTGTTTGCAAGTAAGCTGTCTATAAAAAAATAAAGCAAAGAAACAAGAAATCTGTAATAAAAATATATATAAATATACAGTATATTATTACAAACTCAGGGGTAGGCAGGTAAACTGTGAAAAGAGCAGGGAAATGTTAATTTAGTCAATCCATGACTCATTGAGATTCCATGTATGTAAAGTCTCTCTGATTACATCTTCAAATTTGTTTTTGGTCATTTGTAACATATGTTATATAATATTGTATATCAATCTCCATCAAACAGCTTTTTTTAAAAAAAAAATAAGACACTTCTATGCTTTTGGACACATGCTACGACATTCAACATAAGGCTCAAATCTGCAGGGTACTGTAAGTGAAAAAGCACGTCTGGTCACCCGATTTAAATAAACTTTTTGAATACACATCACTGAATATACTACAGAACACTTTCAGATTAAAAATTGCGTCATGAAATATCATTAGCCGCAGAAAATGCGAAAAAAAATGCGAAAACTGGCGATGGGTGTATGGTGGGACTGAGGGCCGTCCACGCTAGGGCCATGGACAAATGACAAATGTCATGTCGCCATTTGTCATGAATTCGTCTTTAGGACGTTGCTACTTAGACATGAGAGCAAATGTACATGGGGGCATCATATGCAGGGTACAGCTGCGTTACAACAACAAACCTAACGACATACGTGTATACAAGCGCTGTATGTAGGTTACAGGACGTGTATTTGACATTTATGAGACAATTTACAGTTTTGACTAACTTTGCCAAAGCCTACTGCCATCGTACTTACTGCTGGTTCATCTGCTCCTCTGATGGTGGAACTGCCCCAGGTTGTAAAATCAACTTCGAAGTAAATCCACTTTTTAAAAAGGCCGAAGTTCTGGAAGCTGTCTTCGGAAAAGTGTCGCTCGCAAACAAAAAGATTTTTCCGCACTTCGTGTTGTGGGTTTCCAAATATTAGCGTCAACCACTTTTCTCGTAGCTTTTCTTCTTTCGGCAGGGTATATAATGTGCCCGCGTTTGCCACAGCCGAAAACACATTTTCTCCAACTAGCCATGATTAAATGCACGCGGTTTAGCTATCAACAAGCAATGTCGAAAAAAAATAATGCGTGTTAAAAGCAAAGTAAAGCGAAGCAAAATGAATGCGGGAGCGAGCGAGTCCGCAGCTAGAGCGAGCGCTGTCTCTGTGGTCCTCGTGCGGGGGGCGTGTCTGTTGACAGTGGCTGCTGCAGCCACACTTCCTGGGGGGAGGTGGAGCCCAAAAGTTTTCAGGTAGGGGCGGGTGGAGTGGCACCGTGCACGTCGGAGCTGTGCGGTCAGGCATTGGCTTTGCTCAAGCCACACCTTTCTTTTTAAAAGAATAAAGCTTCAAAACACATGGATGAAAAATAAAACTACTTTGGGGGTTGTTTTGAGGTACAATTAACACCAATAGAAGGTTAAAAGCTCATAAAAGTCGATTTTTGCATAATATGGACCTTTAATTGTGGAAAAACTCTCCGCTGGACTGCGGTGTTCGCTAACGCGCGTGTAGGACTAGATTTCTCCCGATCAACTTTTAAAGTGTTTAGAACTAATTATCTCGGCCAATATTGATCCTATCACTACGAAATAAAAACTGGGACAGAGTTTAGACTGTTCTCTCTCAGAATATGTCCGCTTCACGTCTGTGTGTGGACGAGACATTTCACTACAGCTGCTCAAAGATACGTGACTTGATGTGAGAGGGAGAGCTCGTGCGTCCTGTGACTGGAGTGGAAAACCATTTGCACAGTCTGAGCGCGTCACTTCATTCATATCTTAGACGCCAAAACATTTATTTTGCTTAATATAAGGGTGAGCTCGCAGCTCTGTGCATGTCTAAAAGAATGTAGCTATACAATGTGGTTCATTTGGTCAATGGGCAGCAGGGTGAAGCAGTGGATGCAGCGCTGAAAAAGAACCAAACTAAGAGCGCGCTTGTTGTGTGAAATGTGATCTTGCCGAAACTTGCTGAGAGCCGCCAAGTAAGGCTCTAAGAGCCGCATGTGGCTCGCGAGCCGCGCAGTGAGGAACAGGGCTCTATGTCATGTGTTTTTTTAAGAGTATTTATCTCTATCATATTTTCATTTATGTTTCTTATGACCAGGTTATTAAAATCAGAATCTGGTGTTTACATGAACTCACACAAAACCAGAATATTTAAAAATCCTGATGATAACCAGGTTTATTTGTGCTCATGTAAACTCATTGTGTGAGATAAACGGCTCAGGAACAGAATCATTTCTATTGTTCATTTTAGACGATTTAAAGTGTCTATGACAGGGTTTTATGTTTTTCTAATTTTGATTGATTTTGTTAGATTAACACCTGTTGTAATTATAAATTAATAGTTTTATGTTAATCAAGAACAAGTTTGTGAAGAAAAAATTGAAAATCTGTTGAAAACAGCAGGAAGTAGAGCAGAGTTCACCTGATGACATCACACTGGGGAGACAAGGACATTTTACATTTTCTCACAAGAAACTGATTTTTATAACTTTGTAAACACATGTTTAACAGAAAAGTTCGGGCATACTTTAAGGTTCAAGTAAAAAAAAAAAAGCCTGTTCCATTTGAAGAGTTTTGGTCCAATTTATTAAATGGTTGCTAGGCAACTACCAGTGTGATGTCATCATTTCTGAACAGGAAGTACATTTTTAATGCTAAAAAATTGGCCAAACTGGAATGAAATGTGAAACATGTTTAGTAAAACCTTAAATATAATGATCTTAACTACGTCTTTGTGAAATGAGTCATTTAACCTGGGCACTTGAAGCAATAGGGTTTAATAAAATATAAAATCTTATTTTTGATCGATGTTTGCAATAAAACACACAAAGTAATCCTAATGTAACTGAGTTACTTTCACTTACATTTTTAAAAGCTAATAAAGTAATGAGTAACTAATTACTTTTTTCCACAACACTGCAAACTCCAACAGAAACACTCTGAAACTGAACCAGGACCTCGTGGTGATGAGGCAGAGCTCTAACCACTGAGCCACAGAGTCTGAACATTCTATAGCAGCGATTCCCAAAGTGGGGTCCAAATGTTATATGACAGAAAACTGAATTTGAAACTAACTTTGTATCCTTAGTTTGATTAATTTACTATTTTAAATCCATCCAAGTCCAAGCTCATTATCATTCTGCTGTTTTTGCATCTTAATCTGAGAGGAAATACATTATTTTATACATTATTTTATACATTATATATACATGATTTTGTGTGACATTTTACTGGGGGGCCTCGGGCAGACTTTTTGGGTCAACAGGGGGGCCACGGCTTTGAAAAGTTTGGGAAGGGCTGTCCTATAGGAAACATAAAGAAGAGTAAAATAAATAGTTTCCTCACGTTTGACGGTGAGCTCGGCGTACGAGGACACGCCCACGCCGCGCTCCGATTGCCGAGGCAGCGGTAGGTCCCGGAGTCGGCTTTAGTCGTGTTCAGGACGTCGAAACTGGCCAGGAACCTGCGAGAGTTCACCGTCTTTATCTGTGAGACCGAAGCCCAGCGCCCCCCGGAGCCCTGGAGGAGAAACGACAGTGTTAACATGAGACACAGCGCCCCCACAGCCCTGGAGGAGAAAGGACAGTGTTAACATGAGACACAGCGCCCCCCACAGCCCTGGAGGAGAAGGACACTGTAAACATGAGACGCAGCGCCCCCCGGAGCCCTGGAGGAGAAACGACAGTGTAAACATGAGACACAGCGCCCCCCACAGCCCTGGAGGAGAAACACGACACCACAAACACAAGAATAAGACCAAAGTTTAGAGTTTTTGCTTCATAAATCATCTCTACGACCAGATTCTGACTAAATATTCACGACGCCTCGCTGTGCTTCTGTGTTTCCTTCGTTTTCAGCGTCTGAGTTGGTTTGAGCAGCTTTTCTATTAGATTTTTGTAGATTTGTTTTCCTATTTTGTTATAATTGTTGCCTCTTTTTGTAGTTGTATTAGTTATGTTTCAGTGTGTGATTCAGATTAATAAATTGTGAAGATTCTGAGAAATATAATAAACGATTGAAACTAACTGCAACTGGACTCACAAGTCGACTTCTTGATTCAGTATAATAGCTTTTTGGTGCAGTTGAGGACGGTTCTGGTTCTGGTTCTGTTTTTGGTTGGCGCTGGCTCTCTCCTCTCCAGGACTAAAGGAGCGACTGCAGCTGATTTACAACAGAGACGCAGCCAGTCTGTGAGTAGAGGGTTCGTTTGTGTGTTTGTTTGTGTCGTGGAGTCTTTTACGACACAAAGAAATGATATGGCTTAGTCCAATAATTTATTTTCCAAGTGCAAAGGTGAGAAAAACAATGATATTTACAGTTTTCACCTGTGGTTTGTCCCAGGACGGCTGTAGAGCTGGTGCCTGCGGTGTACACAGCTCTCTCTCAAAACACACACTGCTTCTGTGTCAGAGGAACTAGGCCCCTCCACAAATCCATTAAATCACAAACATATTTATTTCTCTGCCACTAGAAATATACTTCTGTTCTTATTAGCTTCAAAAATTCTGAAATGATGATAATGAAAAGTATATTATTTTTAGACACCTTTAAACCTCAAAATTAATATTTTAGACAAGCAGTAAGTAACGTGACATCACTGGCGGCGTCACGCATGCGCCCAACGTCTGACGTATCAGAATGTGGAGGTGTGTGGTGCTCGGGTCGGCCCGCGGGAGCTCGGTCGGCCCGCAGGCGCTCGGGTCGGCCCGCGGGAGCTTGGGTCGGCCCGCAGGCGCTCGGGTCGGCCCACGGGCGCTCGAGGAATATATGACGATCATGGGAGAAATGTTTGAGGTTAAGGTTAAGGTTAAGGTAACTTTATTGTCCCCGTAGGGAAATGTGTCCTCTGCATTTGACCCTGGATCCTTCAAAGCCTCTGGAGCATCTCCTCAGGAGCAGTGATCAGTGCAGCGCTCGGGACACATCTCCAGATGTTGTTTAGGCTTGGTCAGGACTACCGTAGCTGGAGGATATTACCCTAACATGCATGTTATTGGTTGGTGGGGAAACCAGAGTGAGCTGTTCTACTTAAGCCCCTTTCACACATAGACCCTTACACGGTAAAGTTCCTAGTATGTGGTCAAGTGTGAAAAGCTTCAGAACGGAAACACGGTATATTTTGTCCTGGCATTTGATCCGTGTCGATACCTAGTAACATTACCGGGAACAGTCGCGGGACTAGTCCCGTGTTGACATGTGTGAAAGCAGAATGTGACTGCCAGTACAATCCCCATGGCAACAGAACAACTCACAGACTCACAGAGAACGAAGCACGCTCTTATTTGCTACTACTGCGCTTCAGACCAGCCTTAAATCTGAGGATTAAAAGTAATACATATATCTGTCCTACTCTTGAATCAGCTGACCTTGTCACAAAGAAAACACTTGTTTCATTTTACTAATAGGCTATAAAATGCAACTTGCAAACTCACTGAATGTACGTGCGGTCAGACTGAAGTCCAGAAATCCTCTAAAATGCAGTCTTGACATCCTGCGTAAAGAGCTAGTCCCAAAACCAGACTCCGGCCTGGTTCATCAAACCACGGCAGCGGGTGGCGTCTTAGGGCTTCCTCCACCTTGTGCATTGCAGTCCCGGTACAGACGGGCCATAGGCTATCCTTCCTTCTTGTGCGCGAGTCACAGTACAGACAGCACAGGGCAGTATCCTCCCCTCTTGCGCACGAGTCCCGATAAAGACCATGGATCTGTGGCACGGACAGCACGGAGCCTTCTTCCATGCGCGCAGTGTGGGACAGTTCAGCGCGTTGTTTATCCAGGTCCAATGGTTCTGCACGATGCCCGCGCTCTGGGAGTGTCCACAGTCCATCCTCGCTGTGCCCAACTGTGTAGACGAACTCCTGCAGTCACTCACACTCCCCGCTCTGACGGCAGGTAGAGCTGACGGCTCCTCCGCTGTCTCAGGACTATGTTTAAGCCCATCCAGCCACATTATGCGGTGCCCTCCTGTTTCATACGGGCCTCTGTAGTACGCTGCATTCACACATCAAATACATCCCTGCATTTCTCCACCACAAATAATGATAGGTCATTAATAAGCCACCAATGTTGCAAAATAGGCTAATAACCTACATAAAATAATGGCAATCAAACAATAAACAAGCATTTTAAACAAATTTAAAAGTGCTTATGTGCTATATAGTCGAGTTTGTGCCCAAAGCGTTCCATGTTGCCGGGTCAGGTGTGAATGGTGACGACACGGTATTGTTCTGGGATGATTTGCAGATGTGAATGGGACAAATGGTGAAGCATACCGGTAAACAAGACATGGTACTTTAACGGGCTCAATGTGTGAAAGGGGCTTTACAGTTCTACCTGTAAGCAGAACAGCTGTTTGTGTTTGTTTGTTAGTTTGTTTACTTGTAAGTAGAACTGTATGTGTGGCTGTTGTTTGTTAGTTAGTTAGTTGGTGTGTTTGTTTGTTTACCTGAAAGTAGAGATGCTATTTGTTTGTTTACAGCTGTCGTTTAATTGTAAATAGACTTGTTTGTTTACCTGTAAGTAGAACTGTACGTGAGGCTGTTTGTGTGTTTGTTTGTTTGTTTGTTTACCTGTAGATACAGCTGTACGTGGGGCTGTTTGTTTTGTTTGTTTGTTTGTTTGTTTGTTTACCTGTAGATACAGCTGTACGTGGGGCTGAGGTCGTCCGTTGACCGTACACTTGTTTGTTTGTTTGTTTGTTTGTTTGTTTACCTGCAGATACAGCTGTACGTGGGGCTGAGGTCGTCCGTTGACCGTACACTTGTTTGTTTGTTTGTTTGTTTGTTTGTTTACCTGTAGATACAGCTGTACGTGGGGGTGAGGTCGTCCGTTGACCGTACACTTGTTTGTTTGTTTGTTTGTTTGTTTGTTTACCTGTAGATACAGCTGTACGTTTGTTTGTTTGTTTGTTTGTTTGTTTGTTTACCTGTAGATACAGCTGTACGTGGGGCTGAGGTCGTCCGTTGACCGTACACTGGAACGTGGCCGTTTGTCCTGCGTTTACTTCAACTCCTTTAATGTGAAGGAAGTGAGGCGTCCCCACTGAAACAAACAACAACAACAAGGCCTGGTAAACAACAACAAATAAACAACACACCACATAAACAACAAACGTGTGGCTGTGGAAAGAAGCTTCAGATCAGAGTCTGACTTTAGTTCTGTCTTAGTCCACGTTTAGTCCTGTTTCAGACCTATATTTTAGTCCTGCTTTAGTCCTGCTTTAGTCCAGTTTTAGTCCTGTTTTAGTCCTGTTTTAGTCCTGCTTTAGTCCTGTTTTAGTCCTGTTTTAGTCCTGCTTTAGTCCTGTTTAGTCCTGTTTTAGTCCTGTTTTAGTCCTGCTTTAGTCCTGTTTTAGTCCTGCTTTAGTCCTGTTTTAGTCCTGCTTTAGTCCTGTTTTAGTCCTGTTTTAGTCCTGTTTTAGTCCTGCTTTAGTCCAGTTTTAGTCCTGTTTTAGTCCTGTTTTAGTCCTGCTTTAGTCCTGCTTTAGTCCAGTTTTAGTCCTGTTTTAGTCCTGTTTTTAGTCCTGCTTTAGTCCTGTTTTAGTCCTGTTTTAGTCCTGCTTTAGTCCTGTTTTAGTCCTGTTTTAGTCCTGCTTTAGTCCTGTTTTAGTCCTGCTTTAGTCCTGTTTTAGTCCTGTTTTAGTCCTGCTTTAGTCCTGTTTTAGTCCTGCTTTAGTCCTGTTTTAGTCCTGCTTTAGTCCTGTTTTAGTCCTGTTTTAGTCCTGTTTTAGTCCTGCTTTAGTCCTGTTTTAGTCCTGCTTTAGTCCTGCTTTAGACCTGCTTTAGACCTGCTTTAGTCCTGTTTTAGTCCTGCTTTAGTCCTGCTTTAGTCCTGCTTTAGACCTGTTTTAGTCCTGTTTTAGTCCTGCTTTAGTCCTGCTTTAGTCCTGCTTTAGACCTGGTTTAGTCCTGGTTTAGTCCTGGTTTAGTCCTGGTTTAGTCCTGGTTTAGTCCTGTTTTAGTCCTGGTTTAGTCCTGGTTTAGTCCTGGTTTAGTCCTGGTTTAGTCCTGTTTTAGTCCTGGTTTAGTCCTGCTTTAGTCCTGGTTTAGTCCTGTTTTAGTCCTGCTTTAGTCCTGGTTTAGTCCTGTTTTAGTCCTGCTTTAGACCTGGTTTAGTCCTGTTTTAGTCCTGGGTTAGACCTGGTTTAGTCCTGTTTTAGTCCTGCTTTAGTCCTGCTTTAGTCCTGCTTTAGTCCTGTTTTAGTCCTGCTTTAGTCCTGTTTTAGTCCTGCTTTAGTCCTGCTTTAGTCCTGCTTTAGTCCTGTTTTAGTCTTGTTTTAGTCCTGCTTTAGACCTGGTTTAGTCCTGTTTAGTCCTGTTTTAGTCCTGTTTTAGTCCTATATTTCAGACCTAGTTTAGACCTCTATTTTAGACCTGGTTAGCCTTGGTTTAGACCTGGTTTAGACCTGTTTTTCTCAGTCCTGTTTTAATCCTGCTCTAGTCTTATACAGTATTTTAGATTTAAGTTCAGACCAATTCAGTCATGTTTTAGACCTGGTTTAGACCCGGTCTAGACCCGGTCTTGCTGATCTCATTCCAGACTTGTCTTAGACTTGTCTTAGACCTGTTCCAGACCTGTTTTAGACCCGGTCTAGACCGGTCTAGACCCGGTCTTGCTGGTCTTGTTCCAGACTTGTCTTAGACCTGTTCCAGACCTGTTTCAAACCGGTCTAGACCTGGTCTTGTCCCAGACTGGTGTCGTCCTTGCGTCGAGGCTTCGACCTTCGGCCAATTCAATCAAAACAAACCTTTTGATCCAATTAGAGCGCAGATTACAGAGCTCGTTATCCAATTTAGAGCGCGGCGGGACACGAGGGGCGGGGCTTCATTCACTTAAGTATCAGAGAGCAGCTGACCTTTGACCTCGCACTCACCACCTTCTACAAACATCAGACATAAACTGGTATATGTCCAGTGATGAGACAGAACAAACGTTTAGTTCAGTTTATTAAAGCGTCTCCACGGCGACAGGAACAAACTTAAACTGAGTCTGGACCAATCAGAGACGAGCTGATGGATTCAGAAAGAAGAATACTGTTGGTCTAGATTAGAACAACCCAGCTCCAGTTAAAGCTTACAAATCTGACACTTCCTCTCATAAATCCTTCCACATGTTTTTCTTTTAGCTGCAGTTACGCTCTGCAAACGTCTTTTTACAAACAATAAAGTGAAACTGGAGAGGACCATCCAAGCTCAGCCAATCAGAGAGCAGCATTCAGCTCCTGTCCTGTTTGTGTCCTGGAAGTTAAAAGCACGCGCGGACATTTGGATGGCTTAGTTATGTTGCTTATATATCCTTAAAGTGTCGCTTTAGGTTTTTCTTAGGTTCAGAGTCCAGTTGTTCATTTGTGCTGCTGCAACTTAATCATTTATCAAATATACTTAAGCTACAAATAAATACAACTGCAGCTCGAAACAACTGCAGCTCAATCCTTTAATTGACCTTTCGCCGAGCCCCGCCCCAAAACGGCTCTTGTCCAATCAAACATCGTAGCAACCGTTGCCTATGTAAAGATGGTCCGTCAAATCTTGAGCTCCAAGCAAGATGGTGAAGTGATGCACCTATGGACCGCAGATACCCCGAAATATTGACAGAGGATTGTGTTCTTTCCATTTCCAAAGCCGAAAAACAACTGGAGCAGTGTCTACAATGGATTAAACAGTGCGGGCGGCTCGGGGCTGCTCCTCTACCAGGTAAATATATGGAACAAATGTCTGGTCAAAGGTCAACTAATGGTTTAACTAGAGCTATGGACTTACTGTTGTTAGATCTAGAGGCAAAAACAACAAACTAGACCCAAGTTCTACCACGACGAGGATAAAACTGCAGAAGTTACGCTCTAAGCTGCTACGATAGCGAGCCTCTTAGCTTTAGCTTAGCCAACACTAGTAGCTTTAGCTCGCTAACATAGCCTCGTAAATGAACAATATTCTTACAATAGAGAAAAATAGACCTTAACATATGAAAGTGAACTTACCCGGCAGTGCAAGAGCAGGACAAGGCTGTGCTTGTTGAATTTGAGGAAACGTTAAAGATCATGTGTTTCTCTGATTTAGCTTGAGACCAGTAGCATTAGCCTCCATAGGAGTTATGTCCCTCTGTTGTGTATTTTAATGTTTTGAATAAATCCTCCGCTGCAGAGTGAACCTCTTTTACCTCGATCTAGAGGATATCAAGGAAAAACTGCTTTAAAAAAGTCACTAACGTGAACAGGTGTACTTCTGTCTGTCATTGAAGTCTATGGCACGCTGTCATATTTGACGGACGTAGCAACAGTAACTAAGGGGGGCGGGGGCTCGGCGAAAGGTCAATTACTATAATGGGTTTGCATGTGTTGTTTTGTTATAATCATGATGTTTTTAAAGAAATTAAAATTGAATTTTTGGGGGGAGGGTAATGGTGTCGGAACGCCGTCCCGGACCATTCCAGCCCACTTTAACCCTGATAATAACAGTATTATACTCACTACACTGATGTCTCTGTTACAGTCTTATTACAGTATATTAACTGTGTTATAGTGTTATAATACTCACTACACTGGTGTCCCTGTTACAGTCCTATTACAGTATATTAACAGTATTATAGTGTAATAATACTCACTACACTGGTGTCCCTGCAGAGTGAGTCTTTCAGAGCCACGACTCCTCTCTGTCCTCCGCTCACCGCCTCCAACATCACCTACAAAAGAAAACACACAAATATAAGAGCTTTACACAATAAAACATACATCAGCTTTCCACAATAAAACACCTCCAGCATCACCTGAACAAGAAACACATTTATACATGAGCTTTTCACAATAAAACATCTGAATGAAACAACTCTACCATACCAAAGCAACAGAACGCATTTAAAGCAGCTTTTCAAAATAAAACACCACCATGATCACCTGAAGGAAAAACACACAAAACAGCTTTTCAGAATAAAAAGACTTTCAACAAAGACTAAAGTACTAAACATAAATCATACAAAACATGAAGATAAAACCAAAGTCATCCTCTGCAAAATAAAACACACATATACGTATCAGATTTTCACAGTAAACTCTTCCTGTTTTCGTTATAATCGTGTGAAACATTCATGATCTGGAGAAGTCGTGTCGTCAGGTGAAAACCTTTAACGAGACTCAAACAAACGAGTCTCTGTGACACAAAGACAGATTAACTCATCATTCTCGATCAATGAAGCGTCCTTCAAATAAAACACCCGAGTCTGAGCCGATACACGATCAATAATCCCTGATCTAATCTCACTGTCAACATGAGAATCCACACAGAGACTTTTTATTATTTAATGTGATGATGTCATAGTCTCAGGTGTGGGTGGAGCTAGTGGAAATGTGGGTGTGGCTTGTGTAAATGAAACCAGCAGCAGAATTTTAGACTTTTTACCAGTAAAAAAAGACACTTTGTTCTTTAACCTGATGACGTCTCAGTTTTGGATGAGGAGCTCGCATAAATGTGGGCGGGACTTACACAACTGTGGGTGGAGCCTATGTAAATGTGGCGGGGCTTATGTAAATATAAGTAAGGCTTGAATAACTCTTGAAAACTTTCACACGGAGAATACTTCTTGTTCTTTAACTTGATGATGTCATAGTCTCAGATTTGTGAGAGGAGCTTGCACAATGTGGGTGGAGCCTATGTAAATGTGGCGGGGCTTATGTACATGTGAGGTTGAGTAACTCTTAGAAAGCAGCAGAATATTAGACTTTTCTCGCAGAAAACACTATTTGTTCTTTAACGTGATGATGTCATAGTCTCAGATGCAATGTGGGCGGGGCTTGTGTAACTGTGGGTGGAGCCTGTGATAAGACACGCCTCTTTCCCACAAAATTTGACTGTGACAAGCAGCAGATACAAAAATATTTCTGTTTTTATTGTTCGAAAAACCTGCACATTCTAAATCTGAATATTTTACCAATCACAATTAAATCCAGACAGAGTGGGCGGGGCTAGGTGGTAGGTGAAAACAGTATGACGTCGGCTGCAGGACAATAAAGACGACTCCAACATGAATCAAACCAAACACACATTATAATATCTACTGTCAGAACAAGAACGAAGAACAGAAAGTCTGATTTAAACGTGTGAAAACTGGCTCCGCCCACCTCCTGGACCTATGACATCACCAGGCTTAGACCTATGACGTCACCAGGCTGTAGCTATGACATCACCAGGTCGTATTTAAAGTGAACATTAAAGATTCAGGTGTTGTGATTGCGGAGGAAACGGTTTGTGGAGCTGATCAAACAACGACGTCTGGAATCCGGAGGAAGGTTTAGTTTGTGCGGCAGAGTAAACACACGCTAAGAGCACACGGATACACAACACGCTACACGCTCACGGACACACACACGCAGGGATGGAGTGTGTGTGTGTGTGTGAGGGGAAAAGCCTCTACTTCAGATTCAGATCAGACGCTGCACAAACACCAGAGAGATTCTAATGCTGCTTTTGACTCCAGAGACAAGAAGAACAGGCTCCACCGCACAGACCTGACTCGTAACAACAGACCTGACTCGTAACAACAGACCTGACTCGTAACAACAGACCTGACTCGTAACAACAGACCTGACTCGTAACAACAGACCTGACTCGTAACAACAGACCTGACTCGTAACAACAGACCTGACTCGTAACAACAGACCTGACTCGTAACAACAGACCTGACTTGTAACAACAGACCTGACTCGTAACAAGTTATAAAGAGAGAAAGACAGAGGGAGGGAGAGAGAGAGAGAGAAAAAAGAGAGAAAGAGGAGAGAGAGGAAGAGAGAGAAGAGAAAGAGGAGAGAGAGAGAAGAGAAAGAGAGAGAGAGAAAGAAGAGAGAAAAGAGAGAGGAGAGAGAAAGAGGAGAGAAAGAGAAGAGGAGAGAAAAGAAGAGAGGAAAAAGAAGAGAGAGAAGAGAGAAAGGAAGAAAGAAAAGAAGAGAGAAAAAGAGAGAGAGAAAAGAGAGGAGAGAAGAGAGGGAGAAGAGAAAAGAAGAGAGAAGAAGAAGAGAAAAAAAAGAGAGGGAGAAGAGAAAGAGAAAGAGAGAAAGAAAGAAAGAAAGAAAGAAAGAGAGAGAGAGAGAAAAGAGAGAGAAGAAAGAAAGAAAGAAGAGAGAGAGAGAAAGAGAAAGAGAGAGAAGAGAGAAAGAGAAGGAGAAGAAGAAAGAGGAGAAGAGAGAAAGAAAGAGAGAGAGAAAGAGAGAGAGAAGAGAGAAAGAGAGAGAAGAGAGAAAGAAAGAGAGGAGAAGAGAAAGAGAGATGAGAGAAAAAGAAAAAGAGAGAGAAATGGATAAGAGAAGGAGAAATGAGGGAGAGAGAAGAAAGGAGAGAGAGAAGAAAGGGAGAAAAGAGTGAGCGAAAAGAGATAGAGGATGGGATGAGAGAGGGGAGAAAGAGGAGAAACTGAGAAGGAAGAAAGAGAAAGAGAGAAAAGGGATGAGAGAGATGGGTAGAGAGAGAAGGAGAGAGAGAGAGAGAGAGAAGAGAGAGAGAGAGAGAGAGAGGAGAGAGAGAGAGAGAGAGAGAGAGAGGACAGAAAGGGGTGGAGATGAGAGCGGAAGAGAGAAAGACAGGAAAGAGAGGAGAAAGAGAGTCTAAAGTGGAATTAAACCAGGACTTGAGCTGGTCTAAAGTGGGACTAAACCAGGACTAAACCAGGACTAAACCAGGCCTGGAGCAGGTCTTAAACCAGGACTAAACCAGGCCTGGAGCAGGAGAGTCTGGGTCTGAAAAGCCTCTGATTAAAACAAAAGCCAATCACAAACGTCTGTAATTACACACATCCATAATGCAGCAGGTGAGGCTCGTTAGCGTCGCCATGGAAACACACACTTAGACCCACTTCTGCCCTCGTCCCTCACACGGAGACTTTTTACACACAAACGTCTCAGAAACAGTAAACATGACAAAACCATTTATTTATTTATTTATTTATTTATTTATTTATTTATTTTATTTATTTATTATTTATTTATTTATTTATTTATATTTATTTATAATTTACCTTGAGAGGCTCGTCCCGCTGGATCCGGTCCAGACTGTGTCATGTTCAGTTATTAATAATACCTGTTTGTAAAATGACACACTGATCTTTCTGTGGGACTGTTAAAAACACTTCAACATGAGCCTGTGTCACTTTATTGTTGTAAAATCTTAACTTTATCACTGGAACGAGCAGGAGGAGGAAAAGCACAAGCGAAATCTTCTTAACTCTTTCCCTGCCAATGACGACAATTGTCGTCATAAGCTTTTTTTTATATGCGGCGATAGAGGGTTCTCTGACGCACGTGTTCGGTGCACCAGCAGTAAACAATCATGTTGCACTTTCATATATTCACCACCGGAGTGCAGTATCACATTAGCACAAGGCCGCAGAGGAAGCCAAGGACCGGAAAAATGCACGTCTTTCCTGTTTACATTATGCAGCGCAGTCGGCTGTGTTTAGGTGATCATCCGACTCTAAAGGATCGTGTTCTTTTCAAACGGATTACAGGCTTGGACTAAAAACATTGTTGAGTGAGTTTAGAGCAGATATTTGATCTTTAAAATGAAGAAAAGACGATCCTACTGGACTAGGACTGGACTAGGACTGGACTAGGACTGGACTAGGACTGGACTAGGACTCTGAGGAGAACGACTTATGCAGCGAGTCTGGAAGAGAAAAACTAAACTTTTTCTTCTGTGAGCGATCCATAGGTGTCAGAGTGAGTAAAACTACTGGATTTCTTCATGTTTGGAGGGTTTAATAATAATCTTTGCACTGTGAAAGCGTCTGAATCTATAGAATCTGCATCAGAAAGTAGAAAAACTACCGTGATGTCTCCTCGTCTGTAACGCAGCTTTTGTTGGTTTAAAGATAAAAAAGACACTCGTCCTCATTGTTTTAATCACGTGAAGCTTGTATTTTTATCCTAAAGACATTATTTCATTGTACTGGCTAATATTCTTTCACTAAAAAAGTAGAACAGACAAAAATAACACTGACATGAAGTTTGATTTAGAAAAAGGACGTTATCTCAAAAGTTTTCTCGTCAAACGCTGAAATCTAATGAAAACAACGAATTTCAAATGTCTATAAAAAGAGAACGGAATAATGTAGAATAACATTTATTTTTTTAAATGAAAGTAGACACTTGTAGGTCTCATTTGATGTACAACATGTCATAATTCCAGTTGCACAAGGTTTTTGTGGAGCTGTAATATTGCTTAAAATTAGCAAAAAGTCCTGGCAGGGAAGGGGTGGAAAGTGAGAATAGGGCTGGCAGTGAAAGAGTTAAGTTTGGGACAATTTCACGCTAAATGTCAGAAAGATTCTCGTAATATGCAACGTTTGGAAAACAGATGCGTGAACAGCGGAAAAGGAAACACCGAGGACTCGAAGCAGGAGACGGGGAATATTTTAAACATTTAACGTTAGAACATTAGAACTTTGTATTTCTATAAAAACAAGTTCCTAAATCCACATCTGTAATTGTTTCATACAGTAAAAGAAAACAAACAAACTTGAACGAGTTCAGCGGAATAAGGACGGAGACTGTTCTGAAAATGCTCGTGTCAGACATGAGACGCTGTTGATGGTGGAAGGTGACGATTTAAAAAATAAATATGGCAAAATTCAACCCTGGACACAAGACTCTAGCCACCTAGTGCCTTTACTCGAGCCACTACCAGCTGGTACATCAGGCTGACAAGATCCCACGGACGCATTTTTGAAAGTGAATAGAAGCAAAATACAAAAACAAAACCAACAAAGTAATAACCACATTAAAAGAAGTAGGAAGATAGTAGGGCTGCACAATATATCAAAAAAATATCGATATCGCAATATTGACACGTGCAATATCCATATCGCAAGGATGTGCAATAATTTATTAAATATAAAACAAGATTGAAAAGGCACAAAAACTATAGTTGTGATAAAGCTGTGACCTGTCAGGCATAACGTGTGTAGGGGCACCGACTGCGGTTGCCAGATTTTCAGAGCAACCAGCAACTAAGCCGTGGAAAAAATCCTCCTAAAACATGACCGCGCCTCAATAAAAATAAGTTAATAAAATGATTAAGCAATTACTAAGCCACAGAACGTGTGCGGTTTATACGCACATCGTTTTAATAGTGTCATAACGACTTTAAATAAATGTACAGAGAAATTCTTAAGTGAAAAATAAATATCGCAAAATTATCGAATATCGAAATCTCAGAGCCCATATCGCATATCGCAGAAATTGTCAATATCGTGCAGCCCTAGAAGATAGCAAAATCTGGTTATTCTACTTCGATTAATCAATCCACTAATCAACAAATTAATCGATCATCAAAATAATCGTTTGTTGCAGCCCTAGAGCAGTGAACAGGGTTTGTCCAGGATCCTCATTAACTTCCACACTGTGGTTAGTTATCCTGGAGTCCGTAAAACCAAAACCTTTTTGGCTAAAAGGTGGAGAAACACTGATGTGATTTAAATCTGAAGCTGGGGAATTGATTTTAATGCAGCAAAATATTTAAATCTGTCAAACTATTTCCTACAGCTCAGACGAATCCTTAAGCACATGGTTTATATCTACATTTGTACATTTTTGCTGATGTTATGGCTTAAAAATCAAATCAATGTATTTTTGTACAGCCCAAAATCACAACAACAGTCGTCTCTGAGGACTTCCCAAGATTATTAATTTAGCAAACATGAATAATAGAAAACAAAAATAAAACATTCAATGAAACAATAAACATTCAGAAGCAGTAATTGATCAAGAATGAGCAAAGTGAAACTGAGATGGACCACACAAGCTCGGAAATAAATCCTGTTAATGTTGGATTCAGACAGGACAAAGAGCTGCTTTTATAACACACTTTATGTGACATTTACAAGTAAAAAAGTCAGTAACCAAACTTAAACACAAGTCCTTACAATCCTGGTTTAGTTTCGCTTTAGTTAAAGGTCTCCTGCTGTGAGGTTTGGACCAATCACAGCGCAGCGTTGTGGAGTGGGAGGAGCCAAAAGTCAAACACCAAAAAAACAAACCCAAACAAACAAACTTTAAAAGGTTGATCAGAAATACAAGAAAACTGGATTTATTTTTGTTGTGACGCTTCAACCAATCAGCTTCGAGTATCCGCCATGACTCCGCCTCTTTTTAAAAACTCACATTTACAGTTTGATTTATAAAACTTAAACTTTTCTCCTGAACAAACACGACCAGACAAAAGTCCAATTCTTCTTCGTTTTTCATCAAAGATCAGACTGCAACAGGAAACGAGAAGAATGAAAGGAAGTGAGGGCCAAAGAAGAGGGCGGGACTTCCTGTTCCACTGACCCCAGAGAAATCACTCAAAAACAGGAATAAACCAGGTCTGAACCAGGTCTAAACCAGGTCTGAACCAGGTCTGAACCAGGTCTAAACCAGGTCTGAACCAGGTCTAACCAGGTCTGAACCAGGTCTGAACCAGGACTGAACCAGGACTGAACCAGGTCTGAACCAGGTCTGAACCAGGTCTGAACCAGGTCTGAACCAGGTCTAAACCAGGACTAAAGCAGGACTAAAGCAGGACTAAACCAGGACTAAAACAGGACTAAACCAGGACTAAAGCAGGACTAAAACAGGACTAAACCAGGACTAAACCAGGACTAAAACAGGACTAAAACAGGACTAAAACAGGACTAAAGCAGGACTAAAACAGGACTAAACCAGGACTAAACCAGGACTAAACAGGACTAAACCAGGACTAAGACAGGGTCTGAACCAGGACTAAAACAGGACTAAAACAGGACTAAAACAGGACTAAACCAGGACTAAAACAGGACTAAAACAGGACTAAACCAGGACTAAAACAGGACTAAACAAAACAGGACTAAACCAGGACTAAACAGGAAAACCAATAAACAGGGACTAAACCAGGACTAAAAACAGGACTAAACAGGACTAAACAGGACTAAACCAGGACTAAAAAACTAAAACAGGACTAAACAGGACTAAACAGGACTAAACAGGATAAAACAGGACTAAAGCAGGACTAAACCAGGACTAAAACAGGACTAAAACAGGACTAAACAGCAAAGCAGGACTAAACCAGGACTAAAACAGGACTAAAACAGGACTAAAGCAGGACTAAAACAGGACTAAAACAGGACTAAAGCAGGACTAAACAGGGTCTGAACCAGGACTAAAACAGGACTAAAGCAGGACTAAAGCGGGACTAAACCAGGACTAAACCAGGACTAAAACAGGACTAAAACAGGGTCTGAACCAGGACTAAACCAGGACTAAAACAGGACTAAACCAGGACTAAACCAGGTCATGTCTCTGCTGGAGGTTAAAAGCTTCAGACTAAAGCATCTCCACATGATTCTCGCTAAAATAAAAATTCTTTCATAAAATCTATAAATGTGTCGTGTGTCTGCGTCTCTAATGCTGCGTTTTGCGTCGAAATTCGCCTAAACAGGTGTAAAAGTCCGTTCTTTATGCTGTTGACACAATAAGCTTCCAAACTGCTCTGAGGCGCGTCCAGGCTTTGGTGGACACTGTTAACCCCAGACGCTCTGTGTTCCTGCTCTTGCCTGTAGACGGAGCTCTGTGTTTGCAGGTGCTTTGTTTTCTCATGATGGAGGATCAGGTCATGGATCAACAGCTAACTTAACATTACATTACATTATGTTACATTTTACAAGCAGCTACATTTTAAAACGTATCCATAACTTCCTCACTTGTCCTCCTCCAGGCAATGTCCTGTTTGATTCTGTCTCTGTACTCCTTCAGTGTCACGTCGTAGAGATCGGTTTGGAGAACACAGCCACGATAAGGTCGTCGTTTTCTTCCGGATATGAGAAAGCTCCACTACGTCACAGGAGTGTAGTTTCTGATTGGTGGATGGGAGCGTCTAGACGCTGGAAGTTCAGCAGAGCCCAACTCTGGCGTCGACGCCTGATGGAGCCAAAGCGTCTGCCGCAGGTTTGAGCTTCCCGTCAGCAGACGCCTGAACAAGATAGGGCTGGGCGATTTGGCCAAAAAATAAAATCTCAATTTCTGGACTTTTTTGGACGATTTTGATTTTAATGGATTTTATTCGACGTCATCGATGACTGCTGCTTTTATTCTGAGCTCATAATATTTTAAAGAATCTTAAAGCAAGAACGAGCCAATGAGATTAACTTGTTTTATGTCATATTAAAACTAATAATAAGTGTTTGCTGCTGCATCTAATGCATAGGCCTGGCCTACTGTTATTAGCATGTGTATCTATTAGGCCCTGTTAAGATCATCATTATGATTGTTTTGTTTCATATCTAAAAGTTTTAAGTTTGCGAGTGTTCGCCTCTCACTCCTGTCACTCAAACTGCGTCGCCATGGTTACTCACACACGAAGGGAAAAGGGGCGGAGCCTGCTGGAGAGAGACACTGTAGACTGTTTCTAACTTTATCAGAGAAAACCTCACATAAAGCAGACGTAGCAGCTCGTGTAACAGCAAAGACAAATCAAAAAGACGCTAGTTTTACCGCGGGACTTTTCTAGAAAGTTACCGCGAGTCTAAAGCGCTGAAAGCACCGACTCACCCGCGGAGAAATAACAAACTCGTAACTTTATGAGATTAAGCTCTACACCACCTCCGGAAGGTTACTCGTGGCTGTTATTATGTGATTAAAAGGTTTGTGTTCGTCTGTTCTTTGAGAGAGTCTTGAGGGAGAGCTCTACAAAGCCGCTAAAGGTGTCCAGGGCGCAGCTGGATCACAGCGGACTGAGCTCGATTTTGCGATTTGGCTGTTTTTCACATCGTCGATTTTCAAAGTTACGAATTAATCGAATTAATTCGTAACTTAATCGAATTAATTCGATTAATCGCCCAGCCCTAAAACAAGCCGATTTCAACGCCCAACACGACTAAATTTCGCTGGACGCCCAAAGACGCAGGTTTACATTGACTTAACATGTAAACTGGACGCTTTGGACGCTCCGCTGCTGTCTGGTCTGAACGCAGCTTAAGATTTGCAGTGAACACTTTAAACAAGATCAATGCTAATGAGAAAAAACAGGACGCAGTGAATATACTTCCACAGACAAATGCACAAGCACTAGAAGCATCCTGCAGCTGTCCAGCATAAAATATGTGTGAGAATGTTTCTGTAAAGCTGCGTACACACACTTCTATCAGGACGCACACACGCGATCATGTGACGAAGATGCAAAGGGTCAATAACACACACTTAGACTCATATCTCCAGGTTCAGTCACAGCAGATTCATTCACAAAGGTACGCAACAGTTTTAGAGGTTTGTCTCACCATGCTGTACATCAAAATACTTGCCAGTATTGTGAGGTACGGCATGGCGGTGTGGTACAGCTCCATCACTGTCCAATGTAAAGGCAGACTGCTAAAAATAATAACAACAGCTTTAAAGCTAGCAGAGAAACCACTCCAGCGGCCTCTACAGTCCCTTTATGAGGAAGCTGTGATTAGCCAGGCCAATAAGATTCTGAGCGACCCATCCATGTTCTGTTCTCAGAATATGAGCTGCTGCCCTCCGGAAGGCGCTACAGAGCCAGCAGATGCAAAAGCAACAGATTCAAACAGTCCTTCATCCCCACCTCAATCTCTCTTTTAAATAAACATGTAAAACCGGTCCGGTCCCAGGCCCACACACGGCCCTCCTAGGGTAGTGGGGAGGCCTTCAGCTGTGGATCCACTACCCTATAGCCCCCCTTCAACCCTCCCAGCTGGGGAGGGTTACACCGGGCTCACACTGCCTCCAGATCCAGATCCGGATCCGTCTGGGTCCGGTTGTCACTCACACTGCCTCCAGAATATGCGTGCGTATGCACGGACTCTGCTGGCCTCGCGAGACCACGAGTTCACGGGGATTCACGCTCAACTTGGGAGTCTCTGGCACATGGATACACTGTAAAGGATAGCTGTAATTTCCGCAATAATTTACTGTAATATGAACAGTATAATACTGTAAGTTGTTTTTACAGTAGATTACTGTACTTTGCAATGCCTTCTGGGAAATCACCTTGTATTACAGTAATTTACTGTAATTTATACAGTAGCGAGAAGATTATTGTAATACCTACAGTAGCTTTACTGTACTTACAGTACTGTACTTACAGTAAAGCTATTATTAAAGCTATTAGTACAGTATACTGTAGTATTTACAGTAGTTTTATGTGAAACCCATCAGCGCATGCGCAGTATTGAAGAAAAACGTTAGAGCCCAGAAAAACTGAAGCGGCAGCGCCATTACGGGGTAAGTTAAATTTTATTTTATTTTTGTTTATAAGAGTCAAATCTAAACTTTGAGACCATTTGAGGCGAGAAATAGTGGGTATTATTGCCATATCCGGAGTCATTTTAACTTTTTTTCTGCTAAAGGTCCGGAGCTGGGTCTCCAGCGGGAGCCCCCGCCGGCCCTAGCCGGTGGACGAGCTCTCCGGGCGGCTAGAAGTTGTGCCTCACGTCGCCGTTGCCAACGGATACTCCCAACGGTTGGTTTGTGGAAATGTTTTTTAATCGAAAACTAATGAGACGTATTTCTAACGTAATGTGTGCTTAACAGCAACGTTTATTAGCAACAGTTCTTTAAATTAAACACATATTTAGTGTGATAAAAGCTTCACGGGAAAGCCCGCGGGGGAAACCCGAGAAACTCCTCCCTGGAGGCGGCATCCGGGGAAGAGAGCTCCGGGACCCCGCGCTGGAAGACGGATAGAAGTCTCGCTACGTGACGCCGGTTTAGACCTGTTTTAACCTGGCTTGGATCAGGTTTGGTCGTAGTTTAATCGTCAGACCCGCTTTAATTCTAGTCAAGTCCTGGTTTAGACCTTAGACCTGGTTTAGTCCCGGCTCAGTCCTGGTTTAGACCTGCGTGGTTCTGGTTAAGCGCGGCTTTATTCAGCCTTGGTTTGACAGTTTCTGATCAATTTAATCGGTCATAAATGTGAATAGTGTTCACAGCGCGTTACACAGGCGTGTTCTGGACCACACACGGACATATTCATGCCCACAGAAGCGACAGTCAGAGCGAGTGTGAGTTTACCTGAGCGTGCCCCGGGACGGATGCCCGAGGCTGCTGACGTAGGGACAGACGTTCAACACGAACCACTCTGCGGTAGATCCATGGGTGCGCTGCGCTCTTCTTACAAATAGATTCCACATTAAGCTTCTGTCTCCGGTGTAAATGACGGCTCCATCGCGCCCTCAAGCCCGAACCCACTGCACGCTGCAGCGTTTATACGCACGTAAATGAAAGCGCAGCGGTGATAAATTTGGTCAATCAACGTTACTTGAACACGCGCATTTTCCTTCGCTTCATTTCTCGTTCTTGTGATTTTGATATGTTAAAGTTAAGAGTCAAAGGGCAGCAGTGATTCTGCCTGTGTGTGTGGCAGTGACCGCGCCCCCCTCACAGCTGACCGGGGTTGTTTATACACACACAGAAGGCCAACAACTGAACTCATGAATTACCTTTACTGTTACTGTTAAGCTATTGATAATCCAATAATAATTGAGTTGAAGCAATAAGGAACTACAGGTGGCATACATATTATAATTCTAAACAAATTGTAACTGAAATATTTCAATCAAATGTCCAAATAAAAATCTTTTAAAATGTCACAATTAAAAAGGCTGTAATAGTTTACAGCTGCCTCCTGAAACTGATCACACTGCATGTACAAAAAAGTTAAATTGTGTAGTTTAATACTAAATACAAAAATACAAATTAAAATCTGGCATTTTGCCTCCACAGTCAGACAAAAATATGAAATCCTGAAGTGACTGTTGAAGTCTGCAGTTGACTAATGTTGTCTCATAATTTAAATTATTAGCTGTAATTATTTAATTCAGAAATATTTTACTAACAATTGTACATCTGTTTCAGATCTCTGTAAGCCTCCTGGTGAGATGTTCCAGGCACGACCCACCAGAGGAACTGTCTCTGGACCGGCCTGGGAAGTCTGAGCAGCTCTTCTCAGACTGGTGTGTCTGCAGCCCGGCCATGGATCGGTGGAAGTGCATGGATGTACTATATGGTGTAATTTTATGTTGCTGCCAAAAACATTTTATTTTATCTCTATATTATTGTAAGTGCTAGTTTTTTCAACATATTTACGTTAAACTAGACTGTAATGACTTATGTAACTTTTGATTGATGTTGACAGATGATCATGTCTTCATACAGTGGACAGGAGCAGATGAAAGACTTCTATGTTCTATGGTCAAAATGGATCAAGAATTCAGCACCAAAGCATCAGGTAACTCATTACTTTGTGTTTCTTAGTGGGCTCTGAGATGGACCTTCTTCTTATTTGAAAATGTAAAACTAAAATGGATGTCACAGCAGTGGCTAGCACTCTCGCCTCTCAGCAAAAGGGTTGTAAATGTTTGGATGTTCTCTTCATGTCTGTGTGGGTTTCTTCCAGGTTCTCCAGTTTATCCACCAATAACATGTATGAAGTGCTCTAGCTGCAGACCTGACCAAACCTCACAGAACATTTGGAGATGTGTCCCTGACTGCTGCTGTGTCCACTGCTCCTGAGAAGATTATCCTCAGGTATTAAAGTTTAGGCCAATAGAACTGACATCACATTATTCTACAGACCAATGCTTTTTAAATGAGCTGGAGAGCAGCTGAAACAAATGTTAGCAGCTCTCTAGCTAAAATTCAAATGCAGTTTTTGTTTTAATTCTAAAAGGTAATGGGTGTAAGTCACCTGCAAAAATCATTAGATTTTTATGCTTTTTTTTTCAGATATTTCAAGACAAAAGACAATGTTATTCAATGGAAACAACTGCCTCCTGCCACCATCTGGCCTTATGACATCAGACAAGTCTAAAACATGAACAGAACTTATAACATGGTAAGATAGTTTGTCTGTATTTCTATTTAAAATGTAAAGTTATCTGAATAGAAGAATGTCTGAGCTTTATAACTTTATTAGATTGTTAATATTTAGTTTATTTCTTTACAGAACAGTTGTCACAGATGAGCTGTGGGCCTTAAACAGATCTCAGCTGCTGGACCGTTCATCTCTGTATTTGGAGGTAAACATTATACTGCACTTCTTACACTTTTTGCACTTATAATCAGACTTTTTACTAAAGTCTTTGCCAAACCTGTGCATAAAGACATGTTCAGTGTTCATAGATAAGCATTGGTTAACTGCAGGATCACTAAATACAGGCTTAATGTCAAAATATGTTTTAATCTTTATTTGTTGAATCCATAGAGATTTCCAGATGCTAAATACTAAGCCTGGTGATCATTAAGACATATGTTGATGGCAGGACAGGTTTATATTTATTAGTAAATAAAAACAACAGGTTGTGCCACAGCATCTTTGTTGTATTATGAGCTAATGTGTGTCTATAGATGCTGCTCCTCTGCTGCACATGTTTGGTTAATGTCACATTCTTGAGCTCTGTCATTTAACTGTAGATGTTTGACGGGTAAAATGATTATTGTTTAAATGCATATTTCTGTTGTAATACAAAAGGTTCAGCCTCTAATAGAGACTGAACATGTGTAAAATTATATTTGAGACACTTGTACTTTATGGTTGCTCAAACTGTCAGAAAAGTCTCAGTTGTATAAGTAGAACATATGACATGTAAACTAGTCTATGCTATGCCATGTTAACAGGGCTCATAAAAAAAGCTAAGATAGACTACAGCTTATTCAAAATTCAGCCGCACATCTTTTAACCCACACCCCAAAAAAGAGCACATCACTCTTGTTTTACGCTGGCTTCTTGTAACCTTTCAAATCATATTTAAAATACTTCCTTTTAAAACACTACACAGCCAGGATTATAATTAAACATTGTGGTCACTTCTCTACAGCAGTTGTCAGTCACTAAGTTTTGTTTTTCCCTCTTTAGGCCCAAGATGACCTTCTTAATGAAGCTTGTTGTCTATGAAGATGAGCGGGAAGCTGTGATTTTTTAAATATAAACTTACAACATGTTAGATGCAACCTTATTCTGTGAGAGCCTCTGTAACTCTGTCATTACTGTAAGTATTTGACTAAAACAATGTTATATTCCACATTACAATCACAAATGTGTAAATGCATTCAATGTTTGTCTTAGACTTTATAGTTGTAAATTAAATCAACTTCACATTGTAAGTTCAGTTTCCGCCTTAAAAAGATGAGTTAACCTGATTTGGAACAGTGAGTCAAAAAGATGTTTAACTTACCATAAAGACTTCAAGATTTAAAGAGACAATTACAACTTACATTCATCTTTCTTTTCTTTCTAACTAACTTAATAACTTACAAATTGAAAGCAGAATTTGTATTAAATGTTTAATTTGAACTGCCCTATTATTTATTACAGTGTTTCTGGCAGCGCACAGTTAATGTTTGAGAAAAATTGCATTTAAAGTGTATTTTATGTATTACTATTTGCTTTGTTTGTTTTTGTTTGTTTTTCAATTGTCCTGAAATAAATGTAAAATTGTGAGAATGCTACTTTTTGTTTTTTTTTCCCATTAGACAATGTTAACGTGGTTTTAAAAAACTGACAAACTTGTTTTTAGACACCAGAATAAAGCTAAAACTAGAAAAAAAGAAAAAATATAATTACAGTAAAACTAATGTAAAAATATAAAAATACAGCAATATTACTGTATTGTTTACAATAAATAACTGTAAAATTTACAGTAACACTACTGTAACGTAAAATTACAGTAGTGCTACTGTAAAGCAGTTACTGTGAACTTGGATTACAGTAGCACTACTGTAAAATAGCTCTACAGTAATACTACTGTATTAGGGGGTTACAGTAAAGTACTGGCATCCAGCTGCCAGTACTTTACTGTAAAATCTACAATAAATCCTTTACAGTGTATGTAAACAAGGAACACTTGCGCCGTGTTTGGGCTTATTTCACGTCACTTCATTTTCTGTTGGATTTTTCGACGCATAATGTGTAAGTACGGGACGTTTATTTACCTCCTGTGTGTTCAATAGTCGCGTATATGTCGAGCATTTTGCTGTATTTGTTGTAGTAACAGAAACATGTTTTACTTTGAAAACCACCGGATTCACTTCACCCGCGAGCGCTTGGTTACCTGTTTGTCGTGTCTTCTTTTCACAACTTTACCAAAAAGAGCTCCAGAGCGCTCCGGCAGTCCGGAAAAATTTAAATGAAACGGAAACGATACGGACGTACGGAGCAGAGCCGCGCGGCTCACCGGACCGGACGGATCACAGTGTGAGAGACGAACATTACTTTTCAAGAAACGGAAAGCTTCCGTACGCCGGACCGGAGTACGGACCGGATCCAGTGTGAGACCGGGGTTAGGGTTTTGTGGATCCTCCTTGCTTCTTTGGGCAGAGGGGAGGCCTGTTGCTGTGGATCCTCTGCCCACTTTACTTTACCCACTCCACTTTACCTGGGATATTTATTTATTGTTTTTTTTGTATGTCTATTCCTCTATAATTGTACTGGCTGTGAACATTATGGTTGCTTTATTGTATTGTATTGTTTCTTATTGTTTATTGCACTAGCACTCTGTGCCCAAGACAAATTTCCCCCTAGTGGGACAATAAAGTTTATCTTATCTTATCTTATCTTATCCTCTCTCCTGCTCTGCACAACCTCAGACCTTCAGTCTAAACGGCTCAGATCTCAGACAAACACACGAGTGAATCAAACCTCAGCAGTGTGGCGTGGTGAGTTTGTACCTGGTATAAGTTTGGCCAGAAGGTGGAGACGGCCAGTTCCAGCTGCTTCCACGAGTGAAACGTGGGTCCAGACGAGTTAAACACCGGGATCCCCACAGGACTGGAGTTTTCTGTTAAACACACACACGAGTTTAAGTCTGTAAAGTCACTGCACATGTGAGTCGTACAGAGCCGACCCCTGGCACAGGCAGTTTAGACTCAGAACACAAAGACTCTGGACTCTGTGGAGAATAAACTCATCTTCTGTCTCTTATAATCGCTCAGGTCGTGATCTGTGACGCTGGTTAAATACAAAAGGTTAAAGGAACTAGAGTCACTGAACCTGCAGACATCATCAGACTTAAATTTGGGAAATAAAAGTACAATGTTCCTGATCTCACAAGAAAGTGTAAATATCCAGCAGAGGGTTGAGCCCCAAACCATTAGAATCTAGATGTTTATACTACATCTTCTAGTACAAAAACTCAGAAGTAAAAGATTTGTTTCTTGGTCTAAAAAACTGAAGAAAATGAAGATTTCTGGGTGAGACCCCCGGACCCTTCCAGAGATAATATGTGAGAGCTGCAGCGATTAGTCGACGTAATCCACTGCTTTGATTAGGAAAATGTGTGGATGCACGTGGAGTGTGTCACTGAGTCGTGCCTCTAATAATCTCCCGCTTTAATTGATCCATATATGGAACAAAGAGCCACATAATGCACGTTCAAAACCTCACATTTTATTTAATTTTGATAAAGAGTTTTATGAAGACATTACACATTCAATTTAAGGTTATTTCAAACATGAAAGCAGAACTGTTCAAATGACAGGAAAGTGTTTACTTTTTTATAAACTGAGCCAATTTAGCAGGAAGTCAAAGGGCCAACAAAAACTGTTCTGAGGACCACATTTGGCCCCCGAGCCACAGTTTGGACATGCCTGCTATAGATCATCAAGAGAAAGTTTCATCCCAGGAAAGCAATCTGATGTGAAGAACAGAATAGAAAGTGAAAGTAAAAGTCACTGTGACAGCGCCGTCTGAGCATCAGGCCACGTGCTCACATCTCTGTGGACGCAGACATGCTGGTGATGTTTTACTCCTGTATTATAGTATAATTACACTATAACTACAGTATAATAACAGTGTAATTACCAGTCACGTAGACGTTCATGGTGGTGATGTTTTACTCGTGTATTATGGTATAATTACACTATAACTACAGTATAATAACAGTGTAATTACCAGTCACGTAGACGTTCATGGTGGTGGTGTTTTACTCATGTATAAGTGTATAATTACAGTATAATTACAGTATAATAACAGTGTAATTACCAGTCACATAGACGTTCATGGTGGTGGTGTTTTACTCATGTATAAGTGTATAATTACAGTATAATTACAGTATAATAACAGTGTAATTACCAGTCACATAGACGTTCATGGTAGTAGTGCTGTAATAGTTGAAGCTGACACAGTGAGTGTCGTTTTCCTTCAGAACAGGTAAAAACACCTGAGCTCTCTGACCAATCAGACGGCCCGAAGTGTTGGCCACCAGGAAGGGGCGGAGCCTGTGGAAAAAACAGGAAGTAAAGGTTTAAACAGGAAATACAAATGTGTGTGGACATGATGGAGCCAAACGTCAGTAATGGATCTGATTGGTCCTGGTTCTGGTCCTGGTTTTGTTTCGTTCTGGTCGGTCCTGATTCTGATTGGTCCTGGTTCTGATCCTGGTCCTGGTTCTGATCCTGGTCCTGGGTCTGGTCCTGGTCTTGGGTCTGGTCCTGGTCCTGGTCCTGGTCCTGGGTCTGTGTTTGTGTTTGTAGAGTCTGAGCTTCTGTTTGTGAGAGATTATGATTAGTCTCGGTTCTGGTCTTGGTCTTGGTCGTGGTCTGGTCCTGGTTCTGATCCTGGTCTGACTTGTCCTGGCTCTGTGTTTGTGTTTGTAGAGTGTGAGCTTCTGTTTGTGAGAGATTATGAGTCTGTGGAGGTTTGAGCCGAATAAAGGTCAAAGAGGAAATACATTATAGAGCTAATTAAAAACAAACACAGGACTAAAGCAGGTCTGAACCAGGTCTGAACCGGGTCTGAGTCAGGTCTGAACCAGGACTGAACCGGGTCTGAACCAGGTCTGAACTGGGTCTGAACCAGGTCTGAACCAGGACTGAACCAGGACCTGCTTTAGTCCTGCTTTAGTCCAGCTTTAGTCCTGCTTTAGTCCTGTTTTAGTCCTGCTTTAGTCCTGTTTTAGTCCTGGTTTAGTCCTGCTTTAGTCCTGCTTTAGTCCTGTTTAGTCCTGCTTTAGTCCTGTTTTAGTCCTGGTTTAGTCCTGGTTTAGTCCTGGTTTAGTCCTGTTTTAGTCCTGCTTTAGTCCTGTTTAGTCCTGCTTTAGTCCTGTTTTAGTCCTGTTTTAGTCCTGCTTTAGTCCTGTTTTAGTCCTGGTTTAGTCCTGTTTTAGTCCTGCTTTAGTCCTGTTTTAGTCCTGGTTTAGTCCTGGTTTAGTCCTGGTTTAGTCCTGTTTTAGTCCTGTTTTAGTCCTGTTTTAGTCCTGGTTTAGTCCTGTTTTAGCTTTAGTCCTGCTTTAGTCCTGTTTTAGTCCTGTTTTAGTCCCTGCTTTAGTCCTGCTTTAGTCCTGTTTTAGTCCTGTTTTAGTCCTGCTTTAGTCCTGTTTTGTTGTCCTGTTTTAGTCCTGCTTTAGTCCTGCTTTAGTCCTGTTTTTAGTCCTGTTTTAGTCCTGTTTTAGTCCTGTTTTAGTCCTGTTTTAGTCCTGGTTTAGTCCTGTTTTAGTCCGCTTTTAGTCCTGCTTTAGTCCTGTTTAGTCCTGGTTTTTTAGTCCTGTTTTAGTCCTGTTTTAGTCCTGTTTTAGTCCTGGTTAGTCCTGTTTTAGTCCTGTTTTAGTCCTGGTTTAGTCCTGTTTTAGTCCAGCTTTAGTCTGCTTTAGTCCTGTTTTAGTCCTGCTTTAGTCTGGGTTAGTCTGGTTTAGTCTTGCTTTAGTCCTGCTTTAGTCCTGCTTTAGTCCTGCTTTAGTCCTGCTTTAGTCTGTTTAGTCCTGTTTTAGTCCTGGTTTAGTCCGGTTTATCTGGTTTAGTCCTGTTTATCCTGTTTAGTCCTGGTTTAGTCCTGTTTTAGTCCTGTTTAGTTGTTTAGTCCATCAGCTTTAGTCCTGTTTTAGTCCTGTTTTAGTCCTGTTTTTAGTCCTGCTTTAGTCCTGCTTTAGTCCTGTTTAGTCCTGTTTAGTCCTGTTTTAGTCCTGTTTTAGTCCTGTTTTAGTCCTGTTTAGTCTGTTTAGTCCAGTTTTAGTCCAGTTTTAGTCCTGCTTTAGTCCTGCTTAGTCCAGTTTTAGTCCTGCTGTTAGTCCTGCTTTAGTCCTGTTTTAGTCTGTTTTAGTCCTGTTTTAGTCCTGCTTTAGCCTGGTCTGGCCTGGTTCAGTCTGGTCTCGTGACTCTCTGTGTCACACTGATAAACTCGTTAGTTCACATTAACAGGAGAATATAAACACACAGACTTAAAGACGTTAAAGTGTGAAGGACGCAGCTCCCAGGAAACAAACAAGACTACTTCTACTCCTTCTTATCCTCTTCCCTCCCTCTCTCTCTCCTCTCTCTTCTCTCTCTCCTCTCTCTCTCTGTTTCTTTCTCATTAATATTCTTTTTCTTTCTGCGATGGTTTGTTTGTTCACTTCTTTTCCTCTATTTTTCCTCCACCCCTTGCCTCATTAGTTTATCTTTTTTTCTTCTCTATCATTGGTTTGTTATTCATCTCTCTTCCTCCCCCTCTTTCTCTTCTTTCTCTTTGGTTTATTTGTTTATTCTTCCCTCACCTTTCCTTCCTCTCTTCTCTCTCTCCATCTCCCCCTCACTCCTCCAACCTCCCTCTCACCTTTCTTACCTCCCTTCCTCTTTCCCCTGTCCCCCTCTTCTCCTCTCCCTCTCTCTCTTTAGCTTATTCATTTATTCTCTCCTCTCTCCCTCCTTCCATTTCTTTAATGTATTCATGTTATTCCTCTCTCCTCCCTTTCTCTCCCTCTCTCCTTCTCTCTCTCTTTAGTTTATTCGTTTAATTCTCTCGCTCTCCCTTCTCCCTCCCTCTCTCTTTCTTTAGTTTATCGTTTATTCTATCTCTCCCTCCTCCCTCTCTCCTTCTCTCCTCCTCCCTCTCCTCTCTCTTTAGTTTATTCATTTTTCTCTCGCTCACCTTTCCTTCTGTCTCTCTCTCTCTCCCTTTCTCCTCCTCCCTCTCTCTCTCCTCTTCCTCCCTCTCTCTCCCTCTCTCTCCCTCTCTCTCTCTCTCTTTAGTTTATTCGTTTATTCTCTCTCCTCTCTCCCTCCCTCTCCCTCCCTCTCTCTCTTTAGTTTACTCGTTTATCGTTTATTCTCTCTCTCACCTTTCCTAATCTCCTGCTGCAGCTGCTCAAACACAAACAGAGCGTTCCCGTTGCATCCTGGACTTTATCTCTGCACTGATGCATTGTGGGAGGTTATCACAGAGTCCAGACCTGGTTCAGACCCGGGACGCCTTCAACCGCTTTTAGACCGCCTTTAGACCGGTTATAGTCCGGGTTCAGTATCACAAGGAGCTGAGCTTTATATTAATGACACAAGACAGAGTTCACCCAAAGTTCACCCAGACTTTTAGTCCTGGTTTAGACCTGGTTTAGTCCTGTTTTAGTCCTGCTTTAGTCCTGTTTTAGTCCTGGTTTAGTCCTGGTTAGTCCAGTTTTAGTCCTGGTTTAGTCCTGTTTAGTCCGGTTTTGTCCTGTTTAGTCCTGTTTAGTCCTGTTAGTCCTGTTTAGTCCTGGTTTAGTCTGTTTAGTCCTGGTTTAGTCCTGGTTTGTGGTTTACCTGTTTTAGTCCTGGTTTAGTCCTGTTTAGTCCCGTGTTTAGTCATTTTTAGTCCTGTTTTAGTCCTGGTTTAGTCCTGCTTTAGTCCGTTTGAGTCCTGTTTAGTCCTGGTTTGTCCTGGTTTAGTCCTGTTTTAGTCCTGGTTTAGTCCTGGTTTAGCCTGCTTTCCTGTTTTAGTCCTGGTTTTGTCCTGGTTAGTCCTAGTTTTAGTCTGCTTGAGTCCTGTGATCCTGCTTTAGTCCTGCTTTAGTCCCTGTTTGAGTCCTGTTTTTAGTCCTGTTTTAGTCCTGCTTTAGTCTGCTTTAGTCCTGTTAGTCCTGTTTGAGTCCTGTTTAGTCCTGCTTTAGTCCTGTTTGAGTCCTGTTTTAGTCCTGGTTTGTTTAGTCCTGCTTTAGTCCTGCTTTAGTCCTGCTTTAGTCCTGGTTTAGTCCTGTTTTAGTCCTGCTTTAGTCCTGGCTTTAGTCCTGCTTTAGTCCTGGTTAGTCCTAGTCCTGTTTAGTCTGTTTAGTCCTGGTTAAGTCCTGCTTTAGTTTATCCTGCATTTAGTCCTGGTTAGTCCTGGTTTAGTCCTGTTTGTCCTGTTTAGTTCTGCACTTTAGTTCCTGTTTTAGTCCTGCTTTTAGTCCTGCTTTAGTCCTGTTTTAGTCCTATTTAGTCCTGCTTTAGTCCTGCTTTAGTCCTGCATTCAGACCTGGTTCAGACCTGGTTCAAGTCTCTGGTAAAAGCTTTTTTCGTGCCTCATTTGTTCCTGTTTACGGCCTCTTCACACCTTGTTTCCTTTCCTATTTACTGTCTCCTTGCCTCCTTTCCTCTGGTGCTCACTCATTATTCCTTCTCTCTCTCTTCCCTCCTTCTCTCTTTCTCTTATCCTTTCTTTCTCCCCTGTCTCTTCCTCCTTCCCTTTTTCCTCTTTTCTTCTCTCCTGCATTCACGTCTCCTCCTCCTTCCTTCTCCTATAACTTTAACTCTCACCTTCCTCTCTCTCCTCAATTC
>JBBPFD010000315.1:0-21968 GCA_038363315.1 Mugilogobius chulae
CTTCAAAATGGTCTGGATTTGTTTGGAACATTTCTGCAGCTGCAGCAGATCAGGCCTGATCTGTTTGACCTGATCAGTCAGTAGATGGAGCTCTAACTCAACCTGATGTGGGAAACACGTGACTGTCCTGTGTGCTTTATTACTCTTTTTATTGGTTCTGAGATTCCAAAGACGAGGAGCTCAGGACAAAGTTTGAAAGATTAAAACAACATCAAAGGCATCACATTTGTCTTTTAAGTTCAGAGTCAACTCAAGGTTCTTACTTCCTGTTTTTTAGCAAAGTTAAAAAAACCAAAACCAGTGATGACAGTCCAACAAAATGAGTTTAATAATAAAATAATTACACAAGTAAATACATAAGCTGTGCACAAATCTAATAATAATGAGTTATAACACGATTAAACAGCAGAAAAGTGGATATTTAAGTCATTACACGAGGCTAAGGTCAAACAAACCTGAAGTGTACAGACGACGTCTTCAGTGTCTCCAAAACCTCAGATCAACCACCAACAAACTAATGTAAAAGTTAAAAGCTTCAGAGAAACGGCTGAATGTGAATGTGACCAGAGACACTTTTCAGGAAGAGAGTTTTAATAATATACTCTTTACTGTATTACATGTTTATATCGTTTGAAATTAATATTTTTATGATTTGATTAAATGTAAAAAAAACAAAAGGCTGCAGGAGCTGAGATGTCTTGTCCTTACACTGCCCCTTAGTGGTCACAATGGAAACTGCAAACAGATTCAAACTTGTGTCAAAAATAACAGATTTAAAACTGTAAAACAAACACATGTCACTCTTTGAATAAATCTAGATTTAGTAAAATGTGCATCGATATGAAGGAAAAGTCCCTTAAGATGAGCACAGAGGCTAAAATATAGTTCTTATAACCATTTTTGGATTAACATTGGTTCAACAGTCAGAAATAATTTCTTTGTCATGAAGAATAGTAAAAACAAACATGAACAACTGAAAAAGAAAAGGATTAATCTCAGTAAAATATCTGCAGATTCTTTTCTACTAGTTAAGTTGTTGTTTTTTTCTTTATAACCTCTGCATTATTTAAAGTGTTTTGTCAGATTTTGTTGTAGTTTCATAGAGACAAGGATCAATCGCTCTTTCCCGACTCCTTCTGTCCTTTTCTGTCTAAAACTCAAAGTGTCTCACACACCAGATTACAGTTTCTAGTTTCCACAACTTTAAGACCGAAGAAGAGAAGAAAAAGACTGAACAGTCACAGAAACTCAGCAGAAGAAGAATCACAGTCGTCACCAGAACAACATTAACTCCTGCATATTTCACTCTACGTGTTCAGAAGAGACACAAAACTAATCTTCCAAAACCTCTCTGGAGCTGAAGATCCGATTAGTCCAGTGAAACCCGTGTGTTCAGAAAAAAAGAAAGTAGAGATGCATCGATCCGATACTGGGATCAGATATCAGATAGTTGTGCCTTTAACTGGACATAATGAGACAGATGTATTGGCTTGTGTTGAACCAGAACATTTATCCAGATGAAGTTGTGAAGGTGTGGCTTGTTCTATAAATAACAGGTATAGCACTGTAAGACCAAATGTTTTATGTTTTTAGAAGAAAACATAAGACATGATATCGGGTATCGGCGGATACTTAAAGACAAAGTATCGGAATCGGCATCAGAACTGAAAAAGCTGGATCGGTGCTTCCCTAAAAGAAAGTTTAAGGAGCGTGACAGATGTCTAAGTTTCTGAGCTGTCCTCCTGTGTTTGTGTCCAACTGTAGAAGATCTCCTTTTCTTCACGCTGGTCCTTGTTGCGTCCTTCTCCATTTTATTCATCTGAAGAACTTGTAAACCTGTCAATGCTCGTGTTGTTATAGGCCTCACCAGTGCCGCAGAAGAACTACTGCACTTTCAGTCTGTCTGTGTGAACACAAAACTACGACTGCGACGGTTTTCTGTAAAAGAGCTGTCTTCCTGTGTTTGTGTCTAACTGTAGGAGATCTTCTTTTCCCCCCTCGCTGGTCCTTGTTGCTTCCTTCTCCATTTCATTTATCTGAAGAACTTGTAAACCTGTCAGTGCTCGTGTTATTATAGGCTGTGTGGAGTCGTGGTGAGGTCATCTGGAGTGTCCTGGCACAATGACGCCACCTCCTGACGCAGCAGAAGAACTACTGCTCTTTCAGTCTGTCTATGTTTCCATGTAAAGGAAGATTAACTCTACGACACCAGATAAACTGTGAACACAAAACTACGACTGTGACAGTTTTCTGGGGAACGTTGTCTTGTAAACTCGGCCTTAGATTCAAGTTTCCTGAAAGGCCAACGCAGCAAGACTTGTCTTCCAACAACTGTGTGGACGGTCCTCCTGAAGAAACGCTCAGTGCAGAGGAGAGAGCAGCTGGGTGGAGTGAGGAGGAGCTGAGGTGGAGTGAGGAGGAGCTGAGGTGGAGTGAGGTGGAGATGAGGAGGAGTGAGGTGGAGATGAGGTGGAGCAGTTCTGTGTAGAGAAGTCAAGAGGAGATTACTTCTACAAGCTATATTTAAACAGATTTTGTGTTTTTTATGCGCCCTCTTTTTACCAGTTTTATTATCTTAACCTCTTCTCATTCTGGCCTTTTCTCCCTCACACGTTTGACTAAAATCTGTAAAGATTCAAACTAAAACTGTTCCTGATCCTTTGGAGCTAGAGGTAAGATCGGGCCAAAAAATCTAGCCCGACCCGACCCAGGCCCGCTGGTATTAAAGCCCGACCCAGCCCGAGCCCGACCAATTAACTTGATTTGCAGGCCCGAGCCCGAAGCAAGCCCGACTCAGGAGGAGGAGGAGGGAAGGGGGGTGTTCACGTGCGCAGGGCATGCTCTGGCTCTGCGGCTCCTGTACAGCGCCTTTTCTGTTTTATTCAAATTATATATTTTATAACAAGTATTCCTTAGTTTAGTATCCATACATCATTTTAGTATACAGTGTTCCCAAGACTATCACGGAGGTTACGTTCTGAAAATAACCAGCGAAAGGCGAAATCCGTGAAGTGGTCATGTTTATTTTTTTACATTAATTTCAGTAGCCAGTAGCCTATATGACCGTTCACCACACACGTTACACTTTTCTCAAACAGGCATTCACATTTTCTCTCTTGTTTAAACAAACAAAACTCCAAACCTTCGTACACATCACTCTAGTGATGCGCGGATTCGGGTGGATCAGTGGCCAAGACGTGCGCGTCAGCGGGGTTTTACAGCGGCTGGAGGATCGTGTTAAGACCGGAGCACGGACTGCACGGACTGTTTTTGTACACTGTGAGTGGACACGGCTTTGCCAAGACTTTAAACACGATGGACAGTGTTCGTTTTGTGGATTTATTTCTTCAGAGAGGAGCAAAGCGTGACATGGATGTTATTCTCAGTGAGGTAAGTGCTTGTGCTTAGTTGCAGCTCGTACGTGGATTCGTGCGTTGTGGTAGTTTTGCGTGGTAAATGCGAGGCTGTAGTGTTTTGGACACAGATTATTAGTGCGTTGTTGCTTCATGCTGATTCACCGTTGTGTCAAGTGCGCTCTTTGCACAGTCCTGGTTGAGTTCTCGGTTGGTCCTGAGGCTGGGTCAGGTCAGCTTCTCCTGTGTCATCCAAGTAGCCGTAAGTTTTCTAAAAGAGCTTCTGTGCTAATGACTGTGAATGCTGGTGCCTTGAAACGGTCCCCAAACATTGTGTTTTAGTGCTAAATACACTTATCTTTTAACACACAGCGTAGACCCAGACAAGGACCGTGCGCTGTAGCCTACACTGTAAAAAAACGGCAATATAGTGAGGGAACAGTGTAGGCTACATAATACACTATATAAATATATTTATTTTAAAAGTCAGCAAGAGAGAAGCACGAGCCCGACCCGACCCGGCCCGAACGTATAATTTACATTTCTGGGCCCGACCCAGCCCGAAATTCGGGCCGGGTTGGGCCGGGCCTGGGCTCGGGCTTAAGATCTTACCTCTATTTGGAGCTCAGATAAATGTCTGGAGTCTTTTTAAAGCTGTCTCTGTAGTTTTCACTTCTGATGTTCAAGAGGTTCATCAGAAGCAAAAGAAAATCACAATCTAAAATCCACCTACATGTTTTTTGTTAGATATAAGGATTGTTTAAGCTGGAGTTGAGCTGAGACATAATTGACTCTAGATTTGGCAGATTTTGGGTTTTGACAACTCCTCTGTAAAAGCTGAAGGTAATTGAGGTAAAAATGAGTTTTAGGATCTAAAATTACTCAAACAAATGTAGGCGGAACAATACAAAAGTTCTATTGAATTTTGAATTTTTGGAGACTTTTTTTATTTGGAGGTTTAGAGCTGAAATCTGAGTCTGGATCGTCCCAGAGGCTGATTTTACTCTAAATAAAAGAGATACAATGGGATTTTTATATTTAACATTTCCAGTAGGGATGCACCGATACCAATACCAGATATCGGGTCGATACCAGTGCCTAATGCTCGTACTCGCTAAATTGGCCCCGATACCAGGCACCGATACCACTCAGCTGCCTGTGGAGTCTTGTTTGACTTGCAGCCTCTCGGCTGCAGCAGTGACTCTGCATGAACAGTTCATATTATCTCACGTGAGCCTAAAGTCAACTCTCCAACAGACTAAATCACCTAATATCAGATGTGACACATGAAGAAAGAAACATATTTAACTTCTAAATGTTGTCAGTTGCAGATATCACCCCAGTGTGCCGTAGGCTAACTGTTTATGATATGTATCAGCTAACGTGACAGTGTAGCTGGCGCTTCTTTGCTTCTGCACGCATTATGACTTATTGCAATTGAGAAACAAATCTAGCGACCGAACAGTGCAAAATGTAAGCTTTCAAAAGAGGTATAGCATGTCCATATTGGCCAAAGCGTGGCCGAGTTGACAGAAGGGAAACTCACTGTTTATGATATGTAGCGGCTAACGTAGCTCAGTGTAGCTGGCGCTTCTATGCTTGTGCTCGCATTGTGACTTATTGCAATTGAGAAACAAATCCAGCGACTGAACAGTGCGGGGTGTAAGCTTTCAAAAGAGGTATAGCATGTCCATATTGGCCAAAGTGTGGCCGAGTTGACAGAAGGGAAACTCACTGTTTATGATATGTAGCGGCTAACGTAGCTCAGTGTAGCTGGCGCTTCTATGCTTGTGCTCGCATTGTGACTTATTGCAATTGAGAAACAAATCCAGCGACTGAACAGTGCGGGGTGTAAGCTTTCAAAAGAGGTATAGCATGTCCATATTGGCCAAAGTGTGGTCGTGGTGACAGAAGGAAAACTCATTGTTGTGCTAAAGCGGCTAATGCTAAAGCGGCTAATGCTAATGCTAAGCGCTGCGGAGGAGCGCAGATGTGAGAAAGGAGATGTAGCAGAAGTCAAATAAATAAGAATATTTTATTCTAATGCATTCTGCAGAGATTTACAACTGTCTAACAAATAATAATCTCAGTGTGCAACTAGTAGCTACAAGGCTTTTATAAAAGTCTTATCCAGGGTTTTAAGACTTTCTGCTTAAAGGACAAGAATTTACATTGTGGTGATTTCTGTTAATAACTAGAGCCATTTCCTTTCTTTATTACAGCAAAAAATGACTTAAAGCAAAATAATTTAGCTGCTCTCCATCTGTTCAAAAATTGAATTATGATTTGTTTTTCTGATATTGATCGATCTCGATTTTCGATTCATTTTTGCTCAACCTTTTCTAAACCAAATGAAAAACACCAATCATAAAGATAACAAAGCAAACATTTTAAATTATGTCCCATTTTTAAAATATATTCTGCCTCAAAGCTTGACTTTTGCTCCAAACTACACATTTTTACTGACAAAAGATGTTTTCCAAATAGTTGATGATTCAGTTCGATTCAATCTCGATATTAAGGCCCAGCCCTAGATTCTATGCATTGTTTTATCGTTTGTTTTGACAGACAGATTTACACCTTTCTTGCATGACCTATGTTCCACTTATGACCGTCAGATAAACTCATTAGAAACATTATCAACATGACATCATCAGTTTTAGAAAAAAATGTCACAATTTGGAGAAAAAGTTGTACACTTTTGTAACCACTATGCAGTTACGAATACCTGAGGGTGTACACTAAAGTTACCTATATGCATTTACAGAACAAATGTGAATTAGTTATTATAAATGTTTATTACAACCTTCTGAATCAAACGGCTATTTTCAATTACAAAACAGAATGTATTAATGTTTTCAGCAAAACTTCTGGTTCCTGGACCTGGTTCTTCAATCATGGACCAAACGCATACAACTCTTTGCATATTGTTGATGCAGAAGGTTGCAATAAAAATTAGGATAACTAATTCATGTTTGTTCTGTAAATGCATATTGGTAACAATAGTGTACGCCATAATCTCCTCAGGTATTAGACAGTAAATATGGCTGCAGAGCAAAAAAAAAAAAATACAAATAAAGCCAATACAGTGCAAGGAAAACCAATAATGTGTACATAAAGTAATCATAAGAGTGCACGGTATTAATCCTCTAAATACATACTGTACACTTTAGTAACAGACAGAACATGCACTGTAGTACACCTGTGTGCATGATGAGCACTTTCGTGACTGCCAAATATAAACCCATAAAGGTTATGTATCAAATTAGATTTTACTCAAATAAGTATTTATGATGTGTCTTTCTCAGATGTACAGTGTGTGTAATACTGTATGTTTATAGTAATAAAAAACATTGATATCAGAGATCATTTCCATCATTTGTTGGAGTTTACCACTTTCTGGTGAGAGAAGCCATTTTGGAATCTCCAAGTATTCCCTATGGGCTATGCAGACTGCAGTGCCACCTATTGACATTCATTGGAACTACAAGTGGTAACACAAGTCACCAGCAGCAGTCAGAGAACGTAAAGCATATTATGAGGGCACCAAGAGGCGTTGTTTGGCGCACACTTTTGTGACTCGTATGCAAGAAAGGGCTAAAATCAGATAACCGGCTCAAATCTGTGACATGTTCATTATTTCTAGTTTCCCCAAATACTTTTTACTGACATTTGGATAATATCTTTAAACAAACCCACTTCTTTGTAAAAACACATTTGACTAAACAAACTTTTATCGTCTGTGAAGATACCTGGTACAACTGCCTCTTCCACTTCTGCCTCGTGTGGCCTCACTAACATCACCAGAAACTGCTGGACAGAAGTCTTCACCGTGTCTGTGCTAAAGTTAAAAAGGGACAACATAGTGAACACAGGGTATGTTTAAAGTAGAGATCAGAACACTTGAATATACTCACAAAGGCTGATTCTGTGTGATAAAGCAGCTCTCAGGAGGATGTTCGTCTACAGAAGTCACTTTGCCCTGTGGATGTCGACTGCTCAGGTTTATGAATGGTTCTTCTGCCTTTTACAGAGTCAGTGAAATAGTAAACGATGCTTTGTCTGGCATGTATTATTAACTTTCCTCTGTTTCTTCTGCGTGTGACACAGTCGGACGTTCTGCAGAGTTTGCACACATTGTTCAGGACCTTTGTTGTTTCTTCCCGTGTGACTAAGTCGATGATGAAGTTGTCACAGGATAAAGAACCTAACAGTCTTTCATTTGAAGCGATGATGATGCTGCTCAAACTGAACTTCAGCGAGCTCTGCCTGTGCCAGATCTTCACAGTCGTAGGTTTGTCTTTTTGGGGTGTTTTTGAACTGATGGATTTTTTGTGCCACATTTAGTTCTGCGTTGCTCATATCATTGTTTGTGAAACGTCTTTTGCACTTTGAGTTCTTTCGCCTTTGGAAACCCGGAAGCATTTTCCTTTGCCCACTGTCCAGCTTTGCCCACGAAGAACCGCAGGTGAAGAGGAAACTCCACGACAGCACCGACTGTTACATCATTTTCATTCAGTCTTAAACATTAAACTAAATTTGAGGCCCATCGATCTCTCATTTCTCTCAATTTCCTTACACGCTCCACTGATAAACTCGGGCTGTTTCTCTGATGAAGGAGCCTCTGTTGTATGATATCTTTTTGTTTCATTGCAGATTTCAGGACAGTCAATGCAAAGCACAGACATGAGTAACTCCTTTTGAAGTTTGAACAGCTGCTGTGAGCTCCAGATGAGAAATAGTCGTCTGTTTAGGGGGACCCATGGCTTTTCTCCAGAGGAATGAGAGGTGGACATATTGTGCAGTCCTAATTATGATACTGTGTTGGCATCAGAGTAGTGGTGAAGTTGTGCAGTGACAGGATCATCTGTTATCATGATTCACTTTTCTTGCTGCTAGCCAGACTATTGTTTGACAAAGTGAGGAGGAAAAGCATCCTCCTATCCCAAGTTTCTCCTTCAGAGCTCTTGAAGCAGCAGCTTAGCAAACATTGTGAGCGTATTCCTCTTCTTGTGTGTGGCTGCTCTTGAGGTGAAGATTGGAACCTGAATAATAATGCATCTGAATCAGCAGTGCCCAATAAATCATGGGAATGTTCATTCAAATGTAAGTCTCTACATAGCTCACTTTTAAGTCTGTACTGACATAAATGATAAGTATATTTGCTCTGGAACAAAGCGGTTTATTTATTTATTTACTTTTGTTTTGCTTGTTCTGTTGTTTGTCTGGGGTGCAGAGTGGTTAGAGTTCTGGCTTCCCAACAAGGAGGTCGTGGGTTCGACTCCCCGGTCGGAGTCTTCTCTAGACATTTCCTTTTTCTTTGATGTGTTTTCATTGAAATCATTTGCTCTCATCACAAAGTGGACTATGAGTGACCCCGGGAGGACGAGATAATGCTGCAGTAACAATAATGAAACAAGAGAACAGCATAGGGTTCATTGCCATGGTTTTAGCTAACACTCATGGTTCTATCACTTTGACGGCATCAGCACTAATAAGAGACTCACTCTTCGCCTCTGTGTTGTGCAGCTTCATATTTTACACTAATGGATAATTTGTTAATAATATATTGAGAAAAAAGACTAAGACTTTTATATTTTATCAAGTTAACCAGCTTTAAGTCAAGAAATAATTAAAACCTTAATGCTTTTATGGCCCATTGTTTACAGCAACACCTTTTCTTGACATTAACTTTGATTTTTGTTGCCAGGCTTTATGTACCAACTTGTTAACCCCACAAGATTTTCTTTCTTCAGAAGTCATTAAGTTAGTGCATGAAGCTTTCAGCACACTAGACCTGTTTTGGCCCAGATCTTCATGAATTCGGGGAGGTTTTTCCTGTGACAGTGAGACAAATAATCATTGTAAGATGTCCTTATATCTGTGGCCTGTGTTTTTGTTTTGGACTCATTTAAAAATGTAAAATATTTCAAACTGCTTTAGTGTGCACTGTTTGTTCACTATTAGTACACTGATCACTGTTTCTATAACTTGATAACTCTAAATAAACGTGTTGAAGTTTGCAAACATCTTGAGGGTTTTGAAAGGATGAAGCTTCATGAATCCTGGCCTGATGCAGTTTAAATTAATATCACAATAGATTAAATGTTGAAGTTGCTGTAATCATTAGAAAGATTGTTAATGTCAAATATTCTCTCCAGTGTGGCTTTAGGATTTTGGTGCGATTGGAATCCGATCACTCCCCATATCTGGCCTTTGAGAGAGAGAAGCTGCAGCCATGGCACTGCTGACATCCAGTTTATGAATGAAAAAATCATCATAAACTCTCTGTTTCTCGGTGAGCCACTCTCCCGGGTTGTATATTTGATCAGGATCTCTTGCATCAAGCTCGTCGTCTTCCTCAGTATTTTCAGTTTGAAAGTAACACAGATCTTCTGAAATGAGTTCAAGTGCATTTTCCAGGCTTTTCTGTAATCCCTTTAACTGTGCATGAAACGTCTGCCAGGGTTTTTTGACTGTTTCTGGGATGTAGTCTGTCAGTAAGTACTTAATCAGCTGTAACTTCCCTCCCTCACTTGCAAAAACATCTACTTTCGATAAGAAACTCAACAAACTGCAGGCTACGTCCACCTCTCCAAAATATGAGACACTAAGACTCCCTGCTTCCATGTTGGGAGTATTCTCAGAGTCTTGGAAAGCAGAAATAGCTTGTAGCGCAATGCTTATGATTTGAACTCCTTCCTCTGGTGTTGGTTCTTCTTTAAGATTATCAAACAAGTAAAAGAACTGTTGCTTGTAAACTTGTCCCACGGTGTCAAGAATAAATGTGTTAAATGGAAGACGAGACTTTGCTTTCTCAGCCCATTCAAGAGCCTCATCAAACCTTTTATTTGTGTAAAGCAATCGGGCCAGCTGTTGTGCTACAAAGCCGTCTTTTCCCAGAGAATTATAGGCGTCCTTCATTAGCTCAATGGCTTTCGAGAGCCCTTCTGTATTCTCAATGTGCGTAATGAGAGGTGAAAACGCAGTATCATAAAGATCTCCTCTGCTCTTTTTCATTCTTCTGATGACTAGGGCTCTGATGAACTTAAGGAACTCGTCCCTGGCAAATCTGTGTTTGAGCAGCACAGGATTTGTGATGAGCCCCTTTGCAATATCACTTTGTGTCATTTTATCATTTTTATTAGTGCTTTGGGGATTAGACAACTGATTCAGGAGTTCTTTTGCCACTAGTTTATGAATAATACGAACAGATAACAAGTGTGTTGTATCATCTATGAAGTCTACCAAAGAAGTTTGGCTTCGTCACTGAGTGAATCTATAAATCTGTGGTACTTTGTTTCTAAGTAAGAGCCGAGCCCTAAAAAGGCCTCACAGTGTGACACAGACAGGTGAGAGTTGTCCACATAACTGTTCAGTAAAGCAATAAATCTAATGAGACAAGTGACTGTTGAAGAATGGTCGATTGCTTTCAATGTGTGAGAGACAAAATCAGTGATGTAACTTTCGTCAAATCCTTTACTGAGCAGTTGAAATGGTTTATACTGATCAGTGTTTTCAAACCTCTGCTGAAGCTCTTGTTTTTTCTTTAGGAACTTTCTCATTTCATTTTCTGTGAGTTTATGGGTGACAGCCACAGTTGTAGTTGGGGATCTTTTACAAGCCTTTTGTGGGTCGATTGATCTGTTGCAACTGAGTAGAATGAAGCACAGAGTAGGCATTATTCTTTGGGTGATAAAAGACTTTCTTAGTTCTCTTTGCAGATGTTCTATGTCCTCAGTTTTGTGGTCTTCTAAGAGCAGCAGCACCGGCAAACATCGGTCCCTGTCTCTCTCTTCATGTTGTCTGAAAGTCATGGCATGTTGAGCCACTGCGGTCATGTCCTCATTGTGCTTTACAACTGCACATCTCACTTTATTCTTCCAGCTCCAGAGCAGCTGTCGTGCCACTGTGCTTCCTCCACTGCCCGGATGATGGCTTATGTTCATGCACTCGAATGAGGAGGAGTCTGGACTATTGACTATTTCTTCAAGAATTGCATTAACTTCATCAAAAGCATCTCTCTTAATAATCTCTGCACACATCTGTTTATCAGCAAGCCATAAGAGTAACCATTCAATCTTACTGCCACGATAAAATCGTTTTTCTATTTCACTGATGTAGTGTTGGTCCATGTTGTCCAGGTTTGTGTTTTCACACTGGTCAGCACTGATAATTTCTAAAGATGAAAGCTGCACTTCTTCAGCTGATTTTAGAAAGCAAACTGCACCTTTGAAGGTTGGTAATGTCTTGGAGCTTAGATTTTTTGAAAGCTGGAAACTTTGAACAGTGGGATCCATGTGGCTTAAAGGCATTTCAGTCACACTGATCATGTCCAGTGTCTCCAGGTCACAGAAAACCTCAGCTCGACTAGAGAACTGTTTGTAATAGTTCTTTGACTCAGATAAAATGACTATGTTGTCAAGTCCACTCATTTCTGTATAAAATTCAGAAAATGTCTCAAAAAGTGGTTGTTCGACGTCAGACATCAGCATAAAGATCACAATGAATGAATTCGGTGGCAGAAGTTCGTTGCAGATCAATGACACGGCTTTTTTCAGTTTCTTTTTTCTTGTTTTAATCCAAGTTTTGTCGTCACAAGGTTCCACTGTCTGGTGAAAGTTTTTTCTGCCGTTGCAGAAAATCCAACTAGTTTTGTCAAAAAGACCCAACTTTTTAGTTAAATCTGAAACATCAGATTGTTCCTCATTCACATAGTCATTAAGAAAGTGAGAAGTCACAGCTTTGTTTTTTTTAAAAGCTTCACAGAAACCGTTTTCAGAAGAGTCAGGGTCAAAGTCAAAAACACAAAAAGTGTTCATGTTCAGCAGGAAATCTATGTGTTTTTTGTCTTGTGGATAAACTTGTTTGTTACAATGATGTAGAACAAAGAATCGTCCATAAGTTTAGTTCCAGGTGTTAAAAGGACTTTAAGCTTTCTGTACTGAGCATTTCGAAAGTCAGCGGTCGTATGGAGTCTTGTGGATTCTGCCTCCTCTCTCAGTTTGTCCTTCTCGGCGAGGCTTTGAATGAACGGAACATAGTCACTTCGGAGAATCTTACAACTTTTTGCCCCGACTCTCTTATAAGCAGCTGGTTCTTCATACTTGCTTTTTTGTCCTGTTTCAGGAACTGGCAGACTGATCTCATAAAATTTGTCTTTTACAATACTGGCTTTAGGGACAACATCGTACTCAACCACATATGTTTTCTCGTTTGTTTTCTTTGCAGTAACTTCAATGAAGCGAGGGTTTCTTATGCATTTTCTAGCATCCTCGGGGTGAGCTGATGATTTGAAACATTGTTCTATATAATCCATTGCATCCACAAATCCTCTCTGCGGTGGACTTTTATTCCAATGATTTCTCCGTGCCTGTAAGGCGCTTTCCTTATATCTATCCCAAACACCAAAATGAATGGTTCCATTGGCTCTCAATGTTCATGCAACCACAGGCAAACTCAAAAGCTCCAACGCAACTTTATTTTTTAACTCTTTTGACCGAAAATGTTGTGCTTTTTCAAGTGACTTGAATTCATGGCAGGGCACCAACATTTTATCACTTCGGTCTCTGGTGGAAGTAGACTGTGTTTGGTGTATCTGGGGTCTTTTGACTCTTGGTCAAATTTGCAAAATTCGCTGAAAATCTGTGGTTCTGTTGAAGTATTTTGACTGTCCTGATTTGGATTCGTTTGCTGCTGATTTGTGGCATTGTGTGCTTCATGAGGGTCAGAGACTCGGCCTTGTTCAGCAGATGGTTCATTAGATTCATCTTCATCACTAGCTTCTTCCTCCTCTTCTTCTTCTTTCTGCTGTGTTTTTAGTAACTCTTCTCTGTTAGTCAGCAGAAGCTGAATTTTGGCCACTTTTCATTCCAATGTTCTTTACCAGGTAGTCCTGATTTAATGTGGCAAGAACTGGTCCAGTAACCTCCTCTTCCTTAAGTAAGTTTATATAGTTTCTTTTATTCCAACACACCTTAACCAGGAGCTAACATGTCTTCATCCCACTTTTCAAGGGGTGTTTTCCTCTCCATTCCTGTACACAAAGACACACCAGATACAAAAATCAGTCAAATAAAAGCACACAAACCAAGGCATAGGGTATATAAGGCCTTTTCCCCCTGTTGGAACGTTTGGTTAGGACTTGTTTTAGATTCAGTCCACATTTTGGGTGCATTCACACATAGCAGGAACTATGGACTCGGGCACACTCTAGGGACTTTTTCAGCTCCTGCTCTGATGGCAGGTACTTTCAGTCAGACTAGGAACCTTTAGTGACACAAACACAGTTGCAATGGTAATTTTGTTTGGAAACATGTTTTATATTTTCTCACATTTAATTAAACTTTCCTTATCCTTGAGAAAAATGATTTAAAGCTGTAACTCCAAAAGCATAGTTATTTAATTGAGTGACTGCGTAATTTGTATGCAGTAACTATTTGCTCTTGTAGTTCTTTATATTTTACTATTATAGGCACAATTTTTGTCTGTTTTCACAGGTCGCATTTTTTGTCGATTTTTATCTTTCTTTTTTATGTGATTGGTGATGGGTGTGATGTTTGCTATTACTTTTGGTATTCATAACTTTTGCAGTTTTTGTAAAAATTAAAGCTCAATGTGGATTTTTCCTATCATTATAATGGGAAAATTTTGGCAGTTGTATTTTCTGTGTCTTTTGTCTTTTTGCAGCCATTTTTTTTTGCAGCTTTGTATTTATTGCAGCTCTATCAGTTGTGGCTTTGCTTGCAGTACTTGTATCTCTTGTACTTTTGCAGTATTTGCAGTACTTTGTAGTACTTGTACTTTTTCCATTGACTTTAATAGAAATGTTTTTCCTTTCACAAGATCAATTTTTTTTTTTGTGAATTAAAATTTTCTGCCTTTTTTATATTCTGTATGACAGGCAACTCCTCACGTTACTTTTGGTACTTTTACACACAATAGTATTTGCAGTACTTGTACTTTGTAGTACTTTTAGACTTTCCATTCAATTCTAATGGGAATTTTTGCCAGTTGTATTTTTGTGCAGCTTTGTATTTATTGCAGCTCTATCAGTTGCAGTTTTACTTGCAGCACTTGTATTTCTTGTACTTTTGCAGTATTTGCAGTACTTTGTAGTACTTGTACTTTTTCTATTGACCTTAATAAAAATAGGTTTTGCTTTCACAAGTTCCACTTTTTTTAATGAATTTCCACTTTTCTGCCTTTCTTAAATTCTGTGTGACGGGGCAACTCCTCACGTTACTTTTGGTACTTCTACACACTGTAGTATTTGCAGTACTTGTACTTTGTAGTACTTTTAGACTTTCCATTCATTTCTAATGGGAATATTTTAGCAGTTGTGTTTTTTGTGTTTTTTGCTCTTTTGCAGCCAATGTTTTGCAGCTTTGTATTTATTGCAGCTCTATCAGTTGTGGCTTTACTTGCAGCACTTGTATCTCTTGTACTTTTGCAGTATTTGTAGTACTTTGTAGTACTTGTACCTGTTCCATTAACTTTAATAGAAAATGTTTTTGCTTTTACAAGTTATATTTTTTTGTGAATTCACATTTTTCTGCCTTTTTCATGTTCTGTGTGACGGGGCGACTCCTCGCATTACTTTTGGTAGTTCTACACACAATAGTATTTGCAGTACTTGTACTTTGTAGTACTTTTAGACTTTCCATTCATTTAAATAGAACTTTATCATAGGCTGAACATTTTGCAGGTTTGTAACTTTCTTTTACATGTTTCTACATTTGTTCAGTTTGTGAAGTTGTGTGAATTATACTATCACTTGTACTACTTGTAATTTTTGAAGTAATTTGAAATACTTTGCAGTACTTTGTAGTACTTTTCATTTCCTATTCGAAATACAAGGATTTTTTCATAAGTTGTTCTTTGAGCAGGTTTATGCCTCTTCTGAAGCCTCTGGTTTTGTACTTTGTGTGTTTCACAGTCATTCAGGCCAGACTCCAGGACTAATGCAGTAAAACTACTACAGCAGAAATACAGGAAACCGTTTTCCAGATTTTCACAATAAAAGCACTGTAAAACAACGTTTTTGGACTTTTCACAATAAAAGCACTGTAAAACAATGTTTTTGGACTTTCACAATAAAAGCACTTTTTTTTTTTTTGCAGCTTTGTATTTATTGCAGCTGTATCGGTTGTGGTTTTACTTGCAGTACTTGTATCTCTTGCAGTGTTGTTGATTTAATTTTTACAATTCAATATCTGCTTTTCCTGAATGATTGTTGCTGCTACTTTTTAATGTACTGTTTGGTTTCTTTTATGTTGAGTCTTAGAATATTTTTCAGTTTTTGCTAGTTGTAGCATTTGCACCTCGCATCAAAAGCAGTCACTCGCAGTGGCTTCAGTAAGTATCTAGTTATTATAGAAACAATTTTTACAGGTCGCTTTTTGTGTTGATTTTTACCGTTCTAACTTTTTTTGTGTTTGGTTGTAGGTGTGATGATTGCTATTACTTTTGGTATTTGTAACTTTTGTAGTTTTTGTAAAAATTAAAGCTCAATATGGAATATTTCCTATCAATTATAATGGGAATATTTTGGCAGTTGTATTTTTTGTGTCTTTTGTCTTTTTGCAGACTTTTTTTTTTGCAGCTTTGCATTTATTGCAGCTCTATCAGTTGTGGTTTTACTTGCAGTACTTGTATCTCTTGTACTTTTTCAAGAGATCGACACCACATCCGGTGAGTTGTTTTGACTTTGAGCTGTGTCTCTCTTGTCCAAATCCGCAAATTTCCTCTAAATTTATTCTCCTACTATATATTAGTATTAGTCGATCGGTTTTCTGACCATCCAAAGCTTATCTAGATTGCAGCTCTTCGCCACTTTGTGGATTTAGAACCCCTTTTTTCACCCATTCTAACCTGAGCTAGCCTAGCTTGTTAGCATCATGGCCGGACTGTCTTCTGCCTCTTTCGCGCTGTCCTGCTCAAGTTGTCATATGTGGAGTCAGAACCCTTGCATCTTTATTGACGACAGGTCTAGCTGCGTGAAGAGTAGTATAGAGATAGTTTTGGATGCAAGGGATTTTGGAGGTGCTAAAGCCTAGCTACAGCCAGGTTGCTGCAGGGACCGCTGACCGCATCAGTGCTAGGGTTAGCATTAGCATTAGCGAGAGTAGCTCCCCACTCCCCGTGCTGCCCAGAGAAGAGCAGGGTCGATTTGTTTTTGATCATTTATTTATTGGCATTTTTTGTTTTACATTAATAAAATAAGATGGTTGCATAGTGTATCTATGCTAAATCAGAAATAAAGATAAGATAAGAATAGGGAAGGGAGAGAAGGAGAGTTCAGCGGGAAGCAGCTGAATAGAGAGAAGATGAATAAGAAAGAAAGAGGGTATAGGTGAGCAAAGGTAGGGGCAAAGGAGAGGCAGAGGGAGAAAGAGATATAGAGAAATACCTCTAACAGATTTATATTATCAAAATCAACTTAACATACAGACATGCAGTGAAAAAAAATAAAATAAAAGGAAAAACAACATAATAATAATAATATTAGTTGTAACAATAATAATAATAATAACAGAAGATAATAATAAGCTAATATAGTTGTAATGATAAAAATAATAATAACAACATATTAACAGCGCAATATTAAACAATAATGGAGCACAGTCACGTTAAAACACACACACCCACGCACTTATACACACACATACACAAGAGCCTTGGGTCGTACATGAATAACATGATATAATAATATATTATGTACCAAGTTAATAACATTAGTTCAATTCCTATTGTGTATCGTTGAGTTTTTCTAACAGGTTTGTCCATATAAGTACATTTTGATTTTGAGCACCATGTACTCGTGCTGCTGAGAGCTCAAGTTGTGCGATGTCCTTATATTCGTTAAGCCATTCCTCTTTTGTCATTTTATATGGATTTTTCCATCTACATACCAGAAGTTTCTTTGCTGTCGTTAATCCAGCTAATAGAATTCTTCTTTCATTAATAGACAGTTTTAGATGGTGAGTATCATTAAGTAATAACATTGAAGGTGAAACAGGTATTGTTTTTTGCATGATCTGTGACATTGTATTTGCAATTTCATTCCAAAATTGTAGGACTTTTGGGCATTGCCATACCATGTGGTAGAAAGTGCCAATAGTATTTTCTGTACAAAAGTGACAGAATGGTTCAGGTTTAGATTTTATTTGAAATAATTTTTGTGGTGTTAGATAAGCTCTATGAATTAATTTATAATGTATTATTTGGTGGTTTGGATTTCTAGAGGAGAGACTAATAATTGTCCATATAGTTTGCCAATCAAAATGTATTTGACCAATATCTGTTTCCCATAATTTATTAAGCTGGAGTGGCTTAAGGGATGATTTAACTATGAACTGATAAAGGCTAGATGTTATTCCCTTATAGCTTAGTTTTGGTGCTAATATATTATGTAAGGGATGATTTAGGGTCTTGTATTGTGCAGAACACCTTGAGCTTTCATTGCAGTACGCAGTTGTAAGTAAAAATAGAAAGATGTGGTTGGTAAATTATACATTTCTTGTAGGTCATGGAATTCGCGAAGGCCATTTTCAGCAGTAATATCCTTAAGAGTATGAATACCCTTGTTTTCCCATTGAGGGTAATTAATTGGCTTCCCATCAATAAGCAATCCGTAGTTGTGAAAAATGGGGAATTCAGCATAAAATTTGTTATTGTATTGAGAAATTTTCTGTACTTTATTCCACACATCAATTGTGTTTGTTATTATAGGACCGAACGTTTTAATTTTATTTATTGGAAGATGATTATATATCAAATTTGTTAATTTATTTGGATAAATCATAGCTTCTTCCATTGGACGCCAAGACACTGAGGTTTTTGGATTTAGCCAAGTAATAACCGGTTTTAAAGCGAAGCACCAGGAGTAATATTCAAAATTAGGTAGATTAATTCCTCCCATTAATTTGGGTCTTTGTAAGGTCCTGGCACTTATCCTGGCTGTTTTTTTATTCCACAGATATTGCGACACTATGGATTGCAAGGTTTTCCAATAGCCATTTGGTGCAGCTAGGGGTAGCATAGAGCAAACAAAATTAACACGTGGCAATATGTTCATTTTTATCAATGATAGTCTTGCTTGAAAAGTAGTTGGTATTTATCCCATTTATGCAAATCATCCTCTATTTTCCTCAAAATTTTATTATAGTTAACTGTGATTATTTATCAATGGGTGGATAAATATCAACACCTAAATATTTCAGATTAGTTACTATAGGGATTTGGAAAGAGTTAAATTTTTCCTGCTCTGTACCCAAAATCAGCATAGCTGATTTTTCTCTGTTTACCTTGAATATAGCTGAGTTTACCAATTTACTTCCCAAAATACATAGAAGAAATTCCCAAGTGATTTCCAAAATTTTCAGTAGAATAGCATCGGCATATAAAGAAATTTATGTTTTGTAAATGAACCCTATTATAGGTTAAAGTTGTTGGAGTTGTGGATTTGCCTTATAAGTTGAGCTATGGGTTCTAACGAGAGACAAAACAAAAGAGGAGACAATGGACATCCTTGTCTGGAAGATCTTGTCACAGTAAATATAGGTGAACAAATGTTGTTTGTAATTACCAGGGCTAATGGGTTATTATACAGGACCTGAACCATACTAATAAAATCTTGACCGAAACCCATAAATTGAAGTACAGACCACAAGTACGACCATTCCAGCCTGTCGAACGCTTTTTCTGCGTCTAGTGAGATTATTGCGCTACATGTTTCAGATTTAGAAGCTGAATCTATAATATGTAGCAAGCGTCGGATGTTATCTGACGCCAATCTTGACTTAATGAATCCTGTTTGATCATTCTGCACAAGGTGAGGTAGGTATTTTTCTAGCCGCATGGCTAAGACTTTTGCATATAATTTTATATCACAGTTCAACAGGCTTAAAGGTCTGTAGGAAGAACATTCCGTTTGTTGCTTGTCTTTTTTAGGGATTAGTGTTATAGCAGCAATATTTGAATTACTAGAAAACCTTCCTTTTGAATAGAATAATTAATCATGTTGAGTAAGAAGGGACCAATTTCGGGCCAAAAAGCGATGTAGAGCTCAGGAGGTAGGCCATCCAACCCTGGGGACTTACCTTTGTTCATTAATTTAATAGCTTTTTCTAGCTCTTCCAGTGTAACTGGTGAGTCAAGAAAGTCAGCGCTTTTTTTCTCTATTTTGGGTAAATTAATTTTGCTCAAAAAATTTAAGTAAACTTCTTTATCGAGGTTTACTTCTGATTTGTACAAGTTTTCATAATATTTTTTAAAAGTCAAGTTTATTTCAGTGGGGTCGTATGTTAATGATCCTTCAGTAGTTCTAATAGATGTAATACTCGACAGTTGTTCATTCTTTTTTACCTTAAGAGCTAACTGCCGGCTTGGTTTAGCACTGTTAGAATAACAGTTCTGTCTAACCCTGTGCATAGTGAACTCAGTTTGTTGCCTTATTAAATCCTTTAGTTGCAAATTTAGATCCTGTTGTCTACGTAAATTTTCAGGTGTAATATTTCCTCTAATATTTCTTTCCAATGTTGTTAGTTCGTTTTCTAAATTTTCTATTTGTAATTTTTTGGCTCTGCTCAGCCTGGTTGCAAATGATATTGATTTATTTCGAATACACCCTTTTATAGCATCCCATAACGCTTGTGGGTTGCACCCAGTAAATTAATCTCTATAAACCATTTTAGCTCTTCTTTGAGTTCTTGTTTAAACTTTTCATTTTGTAATAAAGTTGTGTTGAAGCCGCGGCTCTTGGTTTACCAACTCTAAGTGTAAAAGATGCATGAACCACTTTATGATCAGACAATGGAAAAGGGATCATGCTAGCACTATTTATAGTTTTGAATAAAGTTTTTGATGCTAATATATAATCGATTCTTGAAAAACTCTTATGTCTTCCAGAAAAAAAGAGAATTCTTTTGCAGTAGGATTCATCATGCGCCAGATATCTGTTAAATCCAATTCTTGTGCTATTTTTTTAAACATTTCTGAAGATAATCGTTGGTCCCTACTCTCATTAATTCCAGTTCTATCAAAAGAGTGGTCCATACTGCATTAAAATCTCCGGCCAAGATTATTTTGTATTCTACTAGGTCTACCAAGGTAGAAAAAACTAAATCATAGAATTGTTTATCAAACGTATTTGGAGCGTATAAATTAATCAGTGCTATCCTAATTCCATTCAATATTATTTTACAGTAGGCGATTCTGCCATCAGAACTACTATGGGTGTCAATGACCACAACATTAAGATTACGTTTTGCTGCTATTAAAACACCTCTGCTTTTATTTATATAACATGCATGCGCCAAAATTTTGTAATTTGTGTTTTCAAAACTTTTAACATCTGTGTCTAAAAGATGTGTTTCTTGTATATATGCAAAGTCCACATTTTTTCTGTGTAAAAATTCCAAAGTACTCATTCGTTTACGTGGGGAGTTAAGGCCTCGCGAATTCCAAGATACAACTGTTATGTTTTCCATGTCTTAAATAAACAGAAATTTGAATATTTTCCGTACTCATACAGGCTGTTCATACATTGGTAATTTTTTCCCCATTCAATTAATATTAACAAACATCTCATCAAATTGCGGCTATCTGCCAGAGACAAAGAGAGAGAGAAAGAGAACGATAGGACAGACAAGTGCAAAACAGAGAAAAGCATTTTGAAAAGGAGGAGAATGGATCGATTTGTGACAGTACGGAAGAAGCACAGTGCTAAACGCAAGCCCTTAGTCCACCAGGAGCTCCACGTCAGCAATAGGTTTGAACCCTCAGCGGCCGCACACCCGCAACTTGGACAAGAGACACGCTAGTCATTGGCAGTTCAATAGTTAGAGACATGGAGCTGCCAGCGGCATCAGTTAGGTGTTATCCGGGGGCCAGAATGGGAGACATCGAAGGAAACCTTAGGCTTTTAAAACAGAGCAGACAGCGATTCCGTCGAGTCGTGATTCACGCAGGCGGTAACGACGCCCGGCGGAGACAATCAGAGGTTCTCAAAATACAGGTAGCTGCTGTGTGTGAATTGGCACAGTCGATGTCGGAGACCGTAATATTTTCTGGCCCTCTCCCCAATCTGGTCAATGCTGAACTGTACAGCCGGCAGTCAGCATTTAACCGCTGGTTGTCTAGGTGGTGTCCTGAAAACAACGTAGTCTTTGTTGACAATTGGAGGGCGTTTGAGGGGAAGCCTGGGCTCATTCGCAGGGATCGTGTCCATCCGACTTCGGCTGGCACATCCCTTTTAGTTAGGAATTTGGCCGATAGCCTTAGTCGCCTAAATTGACAGAGTAAACATGAGTTCCAGGCGCAGAACAGCTGTGTAAAGCACTGTTCTGTTACTGGTGCTGGGCTCTCGCCTGCACTGTCACAAATCAAGTGTTCAGAACCTAGACAGATAGAGACTGTGTGTGTCCCTCGTAAAAACAAAACATGTATCGCCAAAAAAGCCAACTCAGGTGTTAGACCACAAAACTTAATAAAAATACCAATGCGTGATACTAGTAAATCAGTAAATAAGTTTGTAAAATGCGGATTGCTAAACATTAGGTCAATTTCCTCTAAATCCCTTTTAGTTAATGAATTGATTACTGATCACAATAT
>JBBPFD010000315.1:24114-59308 GCA_038363315.1 Mugilogobius chulae
TTAGGCAGCACTCTCTTTACCAGTTTTATTATATTAAACCTCTTCTCATTCCGGCCTTTTTCTCTCAGCACGTTTGACTAAAATCAGTAAAAATGTAAAACTAAAACTGTTCCTAAATCCTTTGGAGGTAAATGTCTGGAGTCTTTTTAAAATTGTATCCCTGTAGTTTTTTACTTCTGATGTCGAACAGACTCTCTTCAGAAGTGAGAACTTTGTCCAAACAAAAAGAAAAACTAAATCTAAACTCCACCTACATGTTTTTTGTTAGATCTAAGGATTGTTAAAGCTGGTGTTACAGTGAGACATACATGACTCTAGATTTGACAGATTTGGGGTTTTGATCATTCCTCTGTAAAAGCTGAAGGTCACTGAGGTAAAAATGAGTTTTAGGACCTAAAATTCTAAAAAAAATTTAGGCAGAGCCAAAACAAAAGTTCTTTTGAAATTTAGAATTTTGAGGACTTTGTTTATTTGGAGGTTTAGAGCTGAAATGTGAATCTAAATCGTCCCAGAGGCTGATTCTGCTCTAATAAAAGAGACACAATGGGATTTTTATATTTAACATTTCCAGGTGCTTCATAGTTTTGCTTTTCAAGACACTCAACAAAATAAAATTTTGAAGAAAAAGTGGGACGTCCCTTCGAAGGGCCAGAGGAATGATAATTTAATGTAACAGTTCTGTACATGTGATTATTGTGACTAAAAACTTTATGTTGAATTTGAAATGATCAGATTCTAGGTTTGGGCGATCTGGGAAAAATGAAATCATGGTTGTTTTTTCTCATATTGACAATCTAGATTTCCGATTCGTTTTTGCTCAACCTTTTCTAAACCAAATGAAAAACACCAATCATGAAGATAAACAAAGCAAAAACTTTTAGTTATGCCCCATTTTTAAAAATATTCTGCCTCAAAGTCTGACTTTGCTACCAACTACACATTTTTATTGACAAAAATTGGTTTTCCAAATAGTTGATGATTCGGTTTGATTCAATCTCGATATTAAGGCCGAGCCCTAGATTCTATTGTTTTATCCTTTGTTTTGACGAACACGTTTACACTTTAAATCAGATAACTGGCTCAAACTGTGACGTGTTCAGTTAATTCTAGTTTCCCCAAATACTTTTTACTGACATTTGGAATCATAAACCCACTTCTTTGGTAAAAACACATTTGACTAAACAAACTTTTATCGTTTGTAACATGAAGATACCTGGTACAACTGCCTCTTCCACTTCTGCCTCGTGTGGCATCACCAACTTCACCAGAGGCTGCTGGACAGAAGTCTTCACCGTGTCTGTGCTAAAGTTAAAAAGAGACAACATAAACACATGGTATGTTTAAAGTAGAGATCAGAACAGATAAATATACTCACAAAGGCTGGTTCTGTGTGATAAAGCAGCTCTGCAGGAGGATGTTCGTCTGCAGGAGTCACTTTGTCCTGTGGATGTCGACTCCAAATGCTCAACACGACTGGTCAGGTTTATGAATGGTTCTTCTGTCTTTTATAAAAGTCACTGAAATAGTAAATGATGCTTTGTCTAGCATGTATAACTTCCTCTGTTTCTTCTGCGTGTGGCACAGTCGGACATTCAGCAGAGTTTGCACTTATTGTTGTTGTTTCTTCCCGTGTGACCAAGTCGAAGATGAAGTTGTCACAGGATAAAGAACCTAACAGTCTTTCATTTGAAGTGATGATGCTGCTCAAACTGAACTTCTGCGATCTCTGCCTGTGCCAGATCTTCACAGTCGTAGGTTTGTCTTTTTGGGGTGTTTTTGAACTGATGATTATTTTGTCCCACATTTAGTTCTGCGGTGCTCATATCATTGTACCTGAAACCTCTTTTGCATTTTGAGCTCTTTCGACTTTGGAAACCCGGAAGCATTTTCTCTCAGCTTTGCAACGAAGAACCGCAGGTGAAGAGGAAACTCCACGACAGCCCCGACTGTTACCTCATTTTCATTCAGTCTTGCTCATTAAACTACATTTGAGGCCCATTGATCTCTCATTTCTCTCAATTTCCTTACACGCTCCACTGATAAACTCGGGCAGTTTCTCTGATGAAGGAGCCTCTGTTGTATGATATCTTATTGTTTCATTGCAGATTTCAGGACAGTCCATGCAAAGCACAGACATGAGTAAGCTGCTGTGAGCTCCAGATGAGAAATAGTCGTCTGTTTAGGAGGACCCATGGCTTTTCTCCAGAGGAATAAGAGGTGGACATATTGTGCAGTCTTATTTATGATACTGTGTTGGCATCAGAGTAGTGGTGACGTTGTGCAGTGACAGGATCATCTGTTGTCTTGATTCACCAGTCCACTCTAAACTCTGACACTTCTTTTCTTGCTGCTAGCCAGACTATTGTTTGACAAGTGAGGATGAAAAGCATCCTCCGATCCAAAGTTTCTTCTTCAGAGCTCTTGAAGCAGCAGCTTAGCAAAGATTGTGAGCGTATTCTTCTTCTTGTGTGTGGCTGCTCTTGAGGTGAAGATTGGAACCTGAATAATAATGCATCTGAAGCAGCAGTGCCCAATAAATCATGGGAATGTTCATTCAAATGTAAGTCTCTACATAGCTCACTTTTAAGTCTGTACTGAACATAAATGATAAGTATATTTGCTCTGGAACAAAGCGTTTATTTATTTACTTTGGTTTTGTTTGTTTTGTTGTTTGTCTGGGTACACGGTAGCAGAGTGGTTAGAGCTCTAGCTTCCCAACAAGGAGGTTGTGGGTTCGACTCCCGGGTCGGACCATATCAACATCTCTCTGGGTGGAGTTTGCATGTTCTCCCGTGTCACTGTGGGTTTTCTCCGGTTTCCTCCAGAAACATGCATGTTTAGGTTTATTGCATCACTGTACATTTCCCTTAGTGAGTGAATGAGAGAGTGAATGTTTGTCTGTCTAAGTCTGCGATGAGTTGTCCACTGTCCAGTGTGCTCTCCCGCCTAAGGCCCAAAGTCACTGGATAGGCTCCAGTCACCCGCGACCCCTAACGGGATTAAGCGGTAGAAATTGAATGAATGAATGTTTTGTTTCATGGCAAATGTTCCAGTGTTGTTTATAATTCTCATGACCTTGATGTCTTCTCTGACATTTCCTTTTTCTTTGATGTGTTTTTATTGAAATCATTTGCTCTCATCACAAAGTGGACTATGAGTGACCCCGGGAGGACGAGATAATGCTGCAGTAACAATAATGAAACAAGAGAACAGCACAGGGTTCATTGCCATGGTTTTAGCTAGCACTCATGGTTCTATCACTTCGACGGCATCAGCACTGATAAGAGACTCACTCTTCGCCTCTATGTTGTGCAGCTTCATATTTTACACTTTATATATTTATCAAGTTTACCAGCTTTAAGTCCAGAAATAATTAAAACCTCAATGCTTTTATGGCCCATTGTTTACAGCAACACCTTTTCTTGACATTAACTTTGAATTTTTTTTGCCAGGCTTTATGTACCAACTTGTTAACCCCACAAGATTTACTTTCTCAGAAATTAGGAAGTTAGTGCATGAAGCTTTCAGCATTTTGCACCATAGACCTGCTTTGGCCCAGATCTTCATGAATTCGGGAAGGTTTTTCCTGCGACAGTGAGACAAATAATTTTTGTAAGATGTCCTTACTGTATCTGTGGCCTGTGTTTTTGTTTTGGACTAATTTAAAAATGGTAAAATATTTCAAATCCTTTAGTGTGCAGCCGGCTTTAGGTAACTAGTTACTTCACTATTAGTACACTGATCACTGTTTCTATAACTCTAAATAAACGTGTTGAAGTTTGCAAAAATCTTGAGGGTTTTGAAAGGATGAAACTTCATGAATCCTGGCCTGATGCAGTTTAAATTAATATCACAATAGATTAAATGTCGAAGTTGTTGTGATCATTAGAAAGATTGTTAATGTCAAATATTCTCTCCAGTGTGGCTTTAGGATTTTGGTGCGATTGGAATCCGATCACTCCCCACATCTTGCCTTTGAGAGAGAAAAGTTGCAGCCATGGCACTGCTGACATCCAGTTTTTGGATGAAAAAATCAGCATAAACTCTCTCTTTCTCGATGAGCCACTCTTCCAGGTTGTATATTTGATCAGGATCTCTTGCATCAAGCTCTTCGTCTTCCTCAGTATTTTCAGTTTCAAAGGAACACAGATTTTTTGAAATGTAGTTAAGTGCACATTTTAAGTTCTCCCGTATTCCCTTTAACTCTTCATGAAACTCCTGCCAGGGTTCTTGGACTGTGTCTGGGATGTAGTCTGTCAGTAGTAGTTAATCAGCTGTAACTTCCCTTCCTCACTTGCAAAAACATTTACTTTAGATAAGAAACTCAACAATTTGCAGGCCACGTCCACTTCTCCGTAATATGAGCTGTTTAGACTCACAGTTTCCATGTTGGGAGTATTCTCAGAGTCTCGGAAAGCAGAAATAGCTTGTAGCGCAGTGCTTATGATTAGAACTTCTTCCTCTGGTGTTGGTTCTTCTTTAAAATTATCAAACAAGTGAAAGAACTGTTGCTTGTAAACTTGTCCCACAGTGTCAAGAATAAATGTGTTATGTGGAAGACGAGACTTTGCTTTCTCAGCCCATTCAAGAGCCTCATCAAACCTTTTATTTGTGTAAAGCAATCGAGCCAGCTGTTGTGCTACAAATCCATCTTTTCCCAGGGAATTATAGGAGTCTTTCAGTAGCTCAATGGCTTTCGGGAGCCCTTCCGTTTCCTTGATGTGAGTAATGAGAGGTGAAAATGCAGTATCATGATCATCTTCTCTGATGACTAGGGCTCTGATGAACTTAAGGAACTCGTCCCTGCCAAATCTGTGTTTGAGCAGCACAGGATTTGTGATGAGGTCCTTAGCAATAGTGCTCTGTGGCACAATGTGAGAGAGCTGATTCAGGAGTTCTTTTGCCACTAGCTTATGATTAATACGAAGAGATAACAAGTGTGTTGTATCATCTCTGAGATCTACCAAAAGAAGTTTAGCTTCGTCACTGAGTGAATCTATAAATCTGTGGTACTTTGTTTCTGAGTAAGAGCATAGCCCTAAGAAGGCCTGACAGTGTGACACAGACAGGTGAGAGTTGTCCACATAACTGTTCAGTAAAGCAATAAATCTAATGAGACAAGTGACTGCTGAAGACTGGTCGATTGCTTTCAATATATTTTTGACAAAATCAGCAATGTAACTTTCCTCAAATCCTTTACTGAGCAGTTTGAAATTGTTTATAGTGATCAGTGTTTCCAAACCTCTGCTGAAGCTCTTGTTTTTTCCTTAAGAACTTTCTCGTTTCATTTTCTGACAGTTTTTTGGTGACAGACTCAGTTGTAGTTGGGGATCTTGTACAAGCCTTTTGTGGATCATCTGATCTGTTGCAGATGAGTAGAATGAAGCACAGAGTAGGCATTATTCTGTGGGTGATAATAGAATTTCTGAGTTCCCTTTGCAGATGATCTATGTCCTCGGTTTCATGGTCTTCTAAGAGCAGCAGCACCGGCAAACATTGGTCCCTGTCTCTCTCTTCATGTTGCCTGAAGGTCATGCATGTTGAGCCACAATGTCATGACCTTATTGTGCTTTACAACTGCACATCTCACTTTCTTCTTCCAGCTCCAGAGCAGCTGTCGTGCCACTGTGCTTCCTCCACTGCCCGGATGATGGCTTATGTAAATGCACTTGATTGAGGAGGAATCTGGACTATGCACTATTCCTTTAATCATTGTATTAACTTCATCAAAAGCATCTCTCTTAATGATCTCTCCACACCTCTGTTTGTCAGAAAGCCAAAAGTTTAACCAGTCAATCTTACTGCCATGATAAAATCGTTTTTCTCTTTCATTGATGTAGTCTTGGTCCAAGTTGTCCAGGTTTGTGTTTTCACACTGGTCAGCACTGATAATTTCTAATGATGACAGCTTTGTTTCATCGGCTGATTTTAGAAAGCAAAGTCCACCATTGAAAGTTGGTAAAGTCTTGGAGCTTAGTTTTTTTGAAAGCTGGAAACTTTGAACAGTGGCATTCATGTGGCTTAAAGGCATTTCAGTCACACTGATTTTGTCAAGAGTAGACATGTCACAAAAAACCTCAACCCGACTAGAGAACTGTTTGTAATATTTCTTTGACTCAGATAAAATGACCATGTTATCAAGTCCTTTCATTTCAGTGTAAAATTCAGAAAATGTCTCCACAAGTGGTTGTTCAACATCAGACCCTAACCCTAACCCTAACCCTCAGCAGAAAGACCACAATGAATGAGTTCCGTGGCAGAAGTTCGTTGCAGATCAACGACACGGCTTTTTTCAGTTCCTTTTTTCTTGTTTTAATCCAAGTTTTGTTGTCACAGGGTTCCTCTTTCCGGTGAAAGTTTTTTCTGCCGTTGCAGAAAATCCAGCTAGGTTTTTCAAAGAGACCCAACTTTTTAGTGAAATCTGATAGATCAGATTGTTCCTCATTTACATAGTCATTAAGAAAGTGAGGAGTTATGGCTTTGTTTTTTTTTAATTCTTCACAGAAACCGTTTTCAGAAGAGTCAGGGTCAAAGTCAAAAACACAGAAAAGCTTCATGTTCCGCAGGAAATCTATGTGTTCTTTGTCTTGTGGATAAAACTTGTTAGTTACAATGATGTAGGACAAAGAGTTGTCCATAAGTTTCTTTCCAGCTGTTAAAAGGACTTTAAGCTTTCTGTCCTGAGTCTTTTGAAAGTCAGCGGTCGTATGGAGTTTTGTGGATTCTGCCTCCTCTCTCAGTTCGTCCTTCTCAGGTAAACTTTGATAGAACTCAATATAGTCAGGTATGTCAAATTTCACACTGTTTGCCCCAACTCTTTTATAAGCAGCTAGTTCTTCATAAACTGTTTTTTTGTTTTTTTCAGAATATTTTGGCAGCTTGATAGTGTACAATTGTCCTTTTACAATTTTGGCTTCTGGGACAACATCGTACTCAACCACATATGTTTTTTTCCCAGTAACTTCAATGAAGCGAGGGTTTCTTATGCATTTTCTAGCATCATCTTGTTGAACTGACGTTTTGAAACATCTTTCAATATAATCCAATGCATCCACGAAATCATCTGTGCGGTGGACTTCTATTCCAATGATTTCTCCGTGCCTGTAAGGCCCGTTCACACTATCCATAACTCCAAAATGAATGGTTCCATTGGCTCTCATGTTCATGCAAGCACAGGCAAACCTCAAAAGCTCCAACGCAACTTTAATTTTTAACTTTTCTGACTCAAGATTTTGTGCTTTTTCAAGTGACTTGAATTCATGGCACGCCACCAACATTTTATCACTTCCAGTCTCTGGTAGAAGTCGATCGAGTAAGGTGTATCTGAAGTCGCCTGGATCTTGGTCAAATTTGCAAAAATCACAGAAAAACTGTGATTCTTTTTCTTCTTCTTTCTGCTGTGTTTTTAGTAACTCTTCTCTGTCAGTGAGCAGAAGCTGAATTTGGCCGCTTTTCATTCCAATTTTCTCTTCAAAATCGTCCTGATTTAATGTGGCAAGAACTGGTCCAGTAACTTCCTCTTTCTTAAGTGAGCTTATATAGTTTTCTTTTATTCCAACACACCTTAACCAGGAGCTAACATCATCTTCATCCCACTTTTCAAGAGGTGTTTTCCTCTCCATTCCTGTACACAAAGACACATCAGATACAGAAATCAGTCAAATAAAATCACACACACCAAGGCATAGCGTTACATAAGGCCTTTTCCCACCGTTGGAACGTTTGGTTGGGACTTTTTTTAGATTCAGCCCCCATTTTGGGTGCATTTGCACAGAGCAGGAACTATGGACTGAGGCACACTCCTGCTCTGGGGCAGGTACATTTAGTCAGACCAGGAACCTTTTAGTGACACAAACACAATTGGAATGCTAATTTTGTTTGGAAACATGTTTTTTATTTTCTCACATTTAGATAAACTTTCCTTATCCTTAAGAAAAATGATTTAAAGCTGTAACTTCAAAAGTAGAGTTATTAATTAGTAAATAATAGCCTAACTATTACCAGGAATTGACCTTTCGCCGAGCCCCGCCCCAAAACGGCTCTTGTCCAATCAAACATCCTAGCAACCGTTGCTATGTAAATAGGGTCCGTCAGATCTTGAGCTCCAAGCAAGATGGTGAAGCGATGCGGCTAAGGTTTATGTAAACTGGACTGCAGATACCCCGAAATATTGACCGGAGGAGTTGTGTTCTTTCCATTTCTAAATCAGAAAACAACTGGAGCAGTGCCTACAATGGATTAAACAGTGCGGGCGGCTCGGGACAGCTCCTCTACCAGCGAAATATCGCCAACATGTGGAGCAAATCTCTGCTCAAAGGTAAAACTAATGCTTAATTATAGCTGTAGGCTTACTGTGTGTTCAGATCTAGAGGCAAAAACACAAACTAGACCGGAGTTATTCCAAGACGAGGATATAACTGCAGAAGTTACGCTCTAAGCTGCTAAGTTTAGCGAGCCCTTTAGCTTTAGCCAACACTGGTAGGTTTAGCTCGCTAACATACCTCGTAAATGAACAATATTCTTGCAATAGAGAAAAATAGACCTTAACATATGAAAGTGAACTTACCCGGCAGTGCAAGAGCAGGACAAGGCTGTGTATTTGAGGTAAAGATCATGGGTTTGTCTGATTTAGCTTGAGACCAGTAGCATTAGCCTCCATAAGAGTAATGTCCCTCGTTGTGTATTTTAATGTTTTGAATAAATCCTCCGCTCCACAGTGAACTCCTTTTGCCTCGATCTAGAGGATATCGCGGAAAAATTGCTTTAAAAAAGTCACTAAAGCGAACAGTTGTATTTCTTTCTGTCATTGAAGTCTATGGCACGCTGTCATATCTGACGGACGTAGCAACAGTAACTAAGGGGGCGGGGCTCGGCGAAAGGTCAATTACACTGAATACCAGTAATCGTGTCACTTGCAGGTTAGGGAACGCTTGGTGATAGTTGGAGGTTGAGGCACCAGGTGTTGGGAGAATTGTCTGCTGAGCTGCCCCAGGGCAGCTGCTGTCACTGAGTGAGGAGGAGTTACTGTGTGAAGCACTTTGGAAGATATTTGTCGGTGTAAATGTGCTATACAAATAAATAAATCATTCATTCATTCAAAATGATTCATTTTATTGTTAATTTCAGTGATGTTTTTGAAGTGTTGTACATCATAGTTTTATGTGAAATAAAAAAAAACTTAGGTTCTCCTAACACCACTGACTTAAGGCTCTTTCACACCAGTCGAGGGTTTTCTGTCTGAACCAGTCTGGCAGCTTTTACCGACAGGCGGCTCATGTGTGTTTGGTGTGAATGGGGTTGTTGGGGGTCAGAGGTCGTGGAAGCAGGTTTTGAAGACTTGTTTGTAGAGTTTGCGTTGACAGTTGCCACAGATGCAGCTGTTTGATTGGTCCGTGGCTACAGGAGAACTAGCCTATCAGTGTGCAGGAAAATAGTGTGGAGAACCAAAAATGACGCTTACGAAAAAATGTTCTGTGTATTACTTTGTCAGTGAATGTATTTTATTGAGTGACTGCGCATACATGCACAGTCACTCATAAAATATAAAGAACTACAAGAGCAAATAGTGACTGCGTACTACAAATTATGCAGACACTCAATTAAAATACATTCACTATTCACTACTAATTTCTTTGATACTATTACGGGTATCCCTTTTCTTCCCGTTTTCTGCACCTTTCAACTCATTACCCGTTTCGCAGTTTTTACTTCTTCACATACTCCCTGATAATCTCTTGGGTGCTATTACTTTTCACCTCTTTACCGCTTATCGTTTTTTTATTATTAACAAATTAAACTTGTTATTTCCCCATTAACCCCCATATAAAATAAATACCTGTCACACTTTTCAATTTTTACTGCCACCCGATGGAGCCAAACTTCTCATTTCACTGGGTTAGCCTTTTCCCTGTTCTCTGTCCCACTCATTCTCAGAGCTGTAAGTGGTCCAACGGATAAGGCTTTAGCCCTCGAATATCCTGATCCAGGTTCGATCACCATCAAAGACGCAAAATGTGAACTTCATTGGGGGATTTCTGTTTTATAACTTATAGTTAAAATCCAATAGTTTTTACTGATTTAACTGTGCCAAAGTTAACTGTTGATGTGGTTTCACTGGTACTTGTTTTACCTGATTTAATGCTATGCCTAAGTTCCTTGTTGACTTTGTTCTACCCTTAAATATTTGTTCACTTCATAAGCTTATCACTTTTGATGTTTAACCTGATCTGAATCTTCTCACAGTGTGCTTTCACCTTTGACACAATTCACACTGCACAGGTCTGCTCACAGGTGTTGTCCGTTATCCCTTGATTGGCACCTGGCAGTTTTTTCCCTGTATCTTGGACAGCGAAGTATATCACAGAAATGTGGCTGAGTGGGTAAGTCACTGCGTTGGAAACCAAAGGTTCCCGGATCAAGACACGCCACTGCCAAGTGTTAAATTATGAAAAATGTGAAATGAAGAAGTGCCAACATAGTGAAATGTATTTATCACTAAAAAGAGTAAGATTTAACAATTATTATTTTAGTACTTGAGATGACTGTAAATTATAAAATAACTGGTTGCATCAACTGGAGGCAAACAGATATAACTGTTTGACATAACTTACTTTGCACTTGGTCAGCCTCACAGGTGTTGTGCATTATCACTTGATTGGCTCCTCAGTTTCTTTTTGTCTCTTAGACAGATTTGCATCACAGAACATATAGCCAAGTGGTATGGCTCTTGTCTCACAAGCTAGACGTTGCCGGTTCAAGCCACAGAGCTGGCATCTTTTAAATGACAAAAAATGGTGAAAACTATTTGTTAAGAAAACACAGTGCATTACTTGCTAAACAAGAATTTATTCAATTTGAAATGACAGAGATTCATGTCTTGCTACCTGAAGATCTTTAAGATAATATTTCAAGCTTTTACTTTCCACCTCTTGGTTCTCAAGAGGATTCTCCAATCAGAAAGCAGAATGAGCCTCACGTGACTCCCTCATTTGCATTGCCAGTTTGGTTTCTTCTTTGAACTGATGTTGCACCACGATACAGACACAACTGTCCGTGATAGGGTCAGGTACTTGTTTCCACATAATTTGGTAAAAATAAATTCTGCTTATGTTGTGAAGGAACATAACTCTTTAGAATAATCCACAAATAAGAATCAGAGCTCTCAGAAAGTGATGATCAAGATATAACCCATAACTCATAGCTAACCTAATTTCTGATAGGTTATTAGCTTGTAATCATCCAAATAAGAGTAAATTAATTTCACCAATTTTACCTGTTCACTTTATTCTCTCATACAATAATATTTCACTTCATAAGTTCAACATTTGGTAGACAATCTTTTTATCACAGCGCATACAGTATAGCCAAGAGATACAGCACTTGCCTCACAATCCAGAGGTTGCTGGTTCAAGCCACGGAGCTGAAATCTTTTAAATGACAAGAAATGGTGAAAACTATCGGTTAAGAAAACACAGTGCATTACGCACCTAAAAAGAGTTTATTCAATTTGAAATGACAGAGATTCATGTCTCGTCACCCGAAGATCTTTAAGAAAATAGATTTCAAGCTTTTACTTTCCACCTCTTGGTTCTCAAGAGGATTATCCAATCAGAAAGCAGAATGAGCCTCACGTGACTCCCTCATTTGCATTGCCAGTTTGGTTTCTTCTTTGAACTGATGTTGCACCACAACACAGACACAACTGTCCGTGATAGGGTCAGGTACTTGTTTCCACATAATTTGGTAAAAATAAATTCTGCTTATGTTGTGAAGGATCATAATTGTCTTTAATAATTCATTATTAGGAATCAGATGTCTCAGGAAGTGCTTTGCAAGCCTTTATCATATTCTGTATGACGGGGCGTCTCCTGGCATTACTTTTGGTACTTCTACACACTGTAGTATTTGCAGTACTTGTACTTTGTAGTACTTTAAGACTTTCCATTCATTTCTAATGGGAAAATTATGCAGTTGTATTTTTTGTGTCATTTGTACTTTTGCAGCCACTTTTTTTGCAGCTTTGTATTTATTGCAGCTCTATCAGTTGCAGTTTTACTTGCAGGACTTGTATCTCTTGTACTTTTTCAGTATTTGCAGTACTTTGTAGTATTTGTACTTGTTCCATTGACTTTAATAGAAAACGTTTTTGCTTTCACAAGTTTCAGTTTTTGTGAATTAAAATTTTTCTGCCATTCTGTATGATGGTGCTACTCCTCGCATTTCTTTTGGTACCTCTACACACTGTAGTATTTGCAGTACTTGTACTTCGTAGTGCTTTTAGACTTTCCATTTATTTCTAATGGGAAAATGTATGCAGTTGTATTTATTGTGTCTTTTCTTCTTTTTCAGCCAATTTTTCAGCTTTGTATTTGTTACATCTCTATCAGTCGTGGCTTTGTTTACAGTACTTGTATCTCTTGTACTTTTGCAGTACTTTGTAGTACTTGTACCTGTTCCATTGACTTTAATAGAAAATGTTTTTGCTTTCACATGTTCCATTTTGTGAGTTTTAATTTTTCTGCCTTTTTCATGTTCTGTGTGACGGGGCGACTCCTCGCATTACTTTTGGTACTTCTACACACAATATTTGCAGTACTTGTACTATGTAGTATTTTTAGACTTTCCATTCATTTAAATAGAACTTTATCATAGGCTGAACATTTTGCAGGTTTGTAACTTTCTTTTACATGTTTCTACATTTGTTCAGTTTGTGAAGTTGTGTGAATTATACTATCACTTGTACTACTTGTAATTTTTGAAGTAATTTGAAATACTTTGCAGTACTTTGTAGTACTTTTCATTTCCTATTCGAATTAATAGGATTTTTTCATAAGTTGTTCTTTGAGTAGGTTTATGCCTCTTCTGAAGCCTCTGGTTTTGTACTTTGTGTGTTTCACAGTCACTCAGGCCAGACTCCAGGACTAATGCAGTAAAACTACTACAGCAGAAATACAGGAAACAGTTTTCCAGATTTTCACAATAAAAGCACTGTAAAACATCATTTTGGGGATTTTCACAATAAAAGCACTGTAAAACAATGTTTTTTGGATTTTCACAATAAAAGCACTGTAAAACAAAACACACAAACTTTATTGCATCATATTTTGTTTATATATTTGTAACTTTTGTAGTTTTTGTAAAAATTATAGCTGAATAAGGATTTTTTTAAATTATAAATGAAATATTTTGTACTTTTGCAGTCAATTTTTTTCAGCTTTGTTTTTATTGCAACTGCATCAGTTGTGGTTTTATTTGCAGTACTTGTATCTCTTGTACTTTTGCAGTATTGATTTAATTTTCTACAAGTCAATATCTGCTTTTACTGAATGATTGTTGCTGCTACTTTTTAACATACTGTTTTGTTTCTTTTAGTTTTAAGTTTTAGGTTATTTCTGCTAATTGTAGCATTTGCAGAGTTTGTGCCAAACACCTCGCATCAAAAGCAGTCACTCTCAATGGCTTCAGCCATTGCATAAGTATCTAGTTTGTTTTGTGCTCCATACCATGTATATGGTGATGAGCAAAACCAATAAATGAAATGAAATATAATTTAGTCAAGCCTGGATTGTTATTTACACGGGTTCAAACAAAACTTAAGTACAAAGGAGAATGACTATTTGGTCCGAGGAAAACAAAGACAGAGAGAAGTCACAGCTGTAGTACAAAGATTGGACTGTGGAGGGAAACAAGTTGAGTTTAAGATTAGAAACATCTGTTTCCCCGTCAGAGTTTGACAACTACTCACGCAACTTATGTTTCATTATCTTCGTCAAGCATTACATCACGTTTGACGACTGTTGGCCGTTTGGATTGTGTTTGTGTGAATGTTCTGTTACATCGCTGTTGGTGTGAAAGAGCCTTTATTTAAATGTTACAGACTTCACTAATGCTAACTCTAAAGCTAATTAGAGATACTTTCAGAAACTGTTGCAGTGTGAACACAGACACAAAGTAGTTCCTCTGATTAAACAGGGACTGGAGGAATGTTGTGACTAGTTCTTGGAACTTTCATGGGCAGAATAATCTATAAATGCAAAGAAACTCATCTGGAGCTAGCAATTGTAAGATAATAAGTTGTTTGTTTGACCCACAATGGGGAAACAGTTAGAAAAAGTAACATGCAATCAAACAAGAAAATAGTTTTAAACTAACTTAGCAATAAATAAATAAAGATAACCAAATCTCTTACACAGTCTACATTGTGGGATCAATGATGCTGAGAAAGGTGAAGAATCAGCCCAGAACTACAGGAGGAACTGTTTGGTGACCTGAAGACAGCTGGACCATTGTTTCCAAGGCTAAAATCAGTAAAATACTCAGACGTCCTGGTTTAAAAACATGCTCCACATAAACAGTTCTCTTGCTTAAACCAGCAGAAGTCCAGGCCTGTTTGAAGTTTGTCTGGGACCATCTGAATATCCAGAGGAGTCATGGGACAAAGTCATGTATGAGATCAAAATTTTTGGTCTAAACTCTTTTGACCGGGTTTGGAGGGAAAAGGATGAGTTTCGTCCCAATAATCCCAGACCTACAGTGAAGAATAGGGGATGGAAGCATCATGCTCTGGGGTGTTTTCAACACAGAGACAGGGATCCCACTGTAGCTCACAGCTCTGGAGTGGCCAGGTCAGTCTAAATCCTGCAGAAATCTTTGGCAGGAGCTGAAGCTGCTCAGCGACAGTCCTGAAACCTGACAGATGTAGTGGAGATCTATACAGATAGAGGAAAAGGTCAAAATCCCTACTGCAGTGTGAGCCAACCTGCTGAAGAACTAATGTTTGATCACTGAAGCTGTAAACAAAGGCTTCTGTACCAAATACTAAAATACTCAGACTCATACTTCATAAATAAATGAAGATAAGTTTGTTATCTTAAGTTCGGGAGCAGGACCACACCACATCTACGCCCCTTCCGGTTGATTCACTATTTAAGCCTCGTGTTCACTTACCACCTTTGTCCACCGTCTTCGTGCCCCACCCGCCCTACCCTTTTTTCCATAAATTATATTCTCTGCTTCGTCTTACAGGTACAGGTACGGGGGATACGAGGCCCAGGAGCCTAGGCCCCATTGAAGCCAAATACAGCTAATCAAAAAAAATTCACTATTCATCATTATTCATTCCCTCAATAAACTTTATTCACATCTATTTGTGGTTTGTGGTCTTTGCCACTGAAATTGTAATAAATAAACATACAATGTAATTTTATTTTTTTAAGTTTCTGTCTTTCACAGTGGAAATGCACCTACTAAAGACATTTTAGGCCCATATACTGTATAGTGACACATTTGAGCTCTTCTGAAAAGGAACAAACACTAAAGTTTTCTGGAGGATTTTCAGTGTTTCTAATGGAAGTCAATGGGACAAAACAAGAGACAAAACTACAAACTGCTTCTGCACAAAAACTACAAAATCATCCAAGATTCTGAACATGTCCAAGGCTGGAAGAAAAGCTCCAAACAAATCCACTTTAGATTCACATTTTCACCTTTTTACAAGTCTGGACAAACAATCAAACCAAGAGGAGTTTTGTTTTGTTTTGTTTTTTTACCTATATTTAACCAGGAAAGTCCCATTGAGATTACTAATCTTTTTTTTAAGGAGTTCTGGCCAAGACGGCAGCATTACAGTTACAATACACACTGTTCAACATATTAAAAAGTTTTAGTAAAAAGCAGTTCCAGACCATAGACTCAGTTTCAAAACCTTTTGGGGCAGATTTAAATTGACCTACTGAAATCAGTTCTTTTAGTTTAAGGGATTTTTGTAAGTTATTTGTAAATTTTTTTTGTCAGAACAAGTGGATTAACAGATATATGCAAAAAGTTTAAAAATAAATAATCTAGTCTAATTTTACAGCCATCAAAGAAAGTGGAGTACAAAGGTACTAACAGATTATGAACTTTTTTCTAACAAGACAAGTGTTGGAGCCACACTAGCTAAGCCACAAGATTCCTTTTTATTTACTTTGAAGACATGTATATCAAATAGAAGCATATAACCTCATGTTACTATTTTGTCTCTACACGCAAAATTAAAGATGAGAAAAAAGAAAATCCTGATGTGAGTTTTGATCCCCGGACACTTTGCACCGCGGATCACTCACTCGTCCATCTGAGCTAAATGACGTCACTGCGGTGCCGGAGACCTAATGACTGCTACTGTACAACAGACAGATTATCAGGGCTTTTTAGACCTTTGCTGTTAAAGATTTGCTTGTGAGGATTTATATAGTTGCTTAAAGAGAAACTAAGTAAGTAAGTAATCTTTATTTGTTCAGCGTATTTAACAGACACAGAGTCACAAAGTGCTTCACAGAGAGTTGAACCCCTTGTCTTCCCCCTTCCTCCCTCTGGGCCCATGTTCTGAGTGCGTGTTTGTGTGTGTGACTTGTGTGTTTTGTGTATGTTTGTGTTGTACAGCCTTTTTATTATGTCATTGTTTCAGAATCAGTTTTGTCCCTCGTTTCTACCTCTGTGAAGAGAAAATACACACACTTCTCTAAAAAAATCTTGTAATTTTGCAACAAGATGAACGAAATAATGTATATTATGAATTTTTCATATTTAGCGCCAAATATGAGAAAGTTTGTCCATTTTTTACATACAATTTAATAATGAAGCAGATTTTATGATGGAAAAAAAAGGAAAAGACTCATATAGATGATTTCTTATTCACCTGCAACGTCTCCCCTTAAACGAAAACATACAACCATCATTTAGAGAAGAAAAAAGTGTACAAACCTCAGCTGCTTGTTTCTTGATTGTGAAAGGCTTTTACGATGGTGCTTGTTATTGGTGTGTGAGTCAAAATCCTCCCCACACGCCACCAGAAAGTACATTTGAATACAAGTCCCTCCTTTTGTGGTCATAGGGACTGAGGACACAGTGACATCAACCACCAGGCTCTAACATTTAGTCTGCAATGAGACTGTGGACTTGTGGTTTTATTCAGTGAATATACTATTATATGATATTAGCTGCATTATTCAAACATCAGCTGTTTTTCCTTTGACTCACTTTAAGATTGTTTACTGTTATTGTTGTTATTGTTTACTGTTATTGTTGTTATTATTGTTTACTTTTATCTGTGACGTAGACGTGACAGTAGAAATACAAATGGAGAAAACCCGTAATATAATTATTACATGCGTGTACAGAGCGCAAGGCTCAAAAATAGAGGCGTTTAAAGAGAAACTTGAGGAATTAATTGACGTTGCACCTCCCAACAAAACTATGCTGCTATGCGGTGATTTTAATATTGATTTCATTAATCCGCATGGTCTTACAAATACTAATGAATTGTTAAATGAAATGTACAGTAGATGTCTGTTTCCAGTCATCACGCAGCCCACTAGAGTGACGTGCAATAGCGCTACATTAATAGATAATATTTTCACGAACGAAATTGATAATATTGCCCACAGTGGTATATTTCTAAATGATCTTAGTGATCATTTGCCTATTTTTATTGTGTGTAAATTAAAGTCAACTGAAATGAGCAATGATAAACCCATATACATTCGGAAAAGAACTGAAAGGGAAATAGATGCTTTCAGATGTGATCTGTTAAAACAAGATTGGGGGAAGGTGTATGTTACGGATGTAAATGAGGCCTATGAAGAGTTTGTTAACACTTTTGTGAATCTCTATAATGTAAATTGTCCATTAAAAATATGTAAAAAAAGTAAATTTGCAAAAAAACCTTGGATAACTAAGGGTCTACAAAAGTCATGTCAAAAGAAAAATAAAATGTATAGAAATTACATGAAATATCAAACAAAGCACCTTGAAATAAAATATAAAACTTATAAAAATAGGCTTACTACTATAATGAGAAGAGCAGAAAAAGATTATTATAAGAACAAACTAGAAAAAAATAAGAACAATAATAAAGAAACATGGAAAATTCTGAATGAGGTAATGAATCAAAATGTTCAACGGAAGAAATTACCAAAATATTTTATGCACAATGAAAAGGAAATATACAATGACATTGATATAGCAAATGAATTTAATTCTTTTTTTGTAAATGTGGGCACCAACATTGCAAAACGTCTGGAAAATCCTAACCATATAGAAACAAGTGCCAGTACAATGGGGAGTAAAATTTTACATTCAATTTTTCTCACTGAAATCACAGAAAATGACATCCTGTCTATTGTAAAAAAATGTCATAACAAAACGTCAGTTGACTGCGATGGATTAGATATGTTTATAGTTAAAAAGACAATAGATTGTGTCCTAACTCCTCTTTGTTACATTTTTAATCTTTCTTTGAGTTCTGGTATTTTTCCTCAGCACATGAAAATTGCAAAAGTAATACCTTTATTGGTAACACTTTAAAGTACCGCCCGCTAGTTAATAGGTAACTACGGGGGTACTTACTGGTACTTACTGGTACTTCTGGTGTTAGTTAGCTATCAATTACTATAGTAACTGACAGTGAACTACCACTGTAGTTAATACTAAATATACTGGTAACTGTCACTTTAGTTACCAGTACTTGTGACTCTAAGTACCACTACAAGTACCACTGTAGTTACCAGTAACTACCACTGGTACTAACACCAGAAGTACCAGTAAGTACCAGTAAGTACCCCCGTAGTTACCTATTAACTAGCGGGCGTACTTTAAGTGTTACCCTTTATTTAAACATGGTGATAACATTTACTCATAATTCTAGACCAGTCTCAATTCTTTCTCAATTTTCTAAAATAATAGAAAAATGGTTTACCAATAAACTGGATTTGTTTCTGGACAAAATAATTTACTTTTTGATCACCAATATGGATTTAGATCCAACAGATCTACATCCACTGCACTTACTTACTTAACTGATGAAATCCTGGCTGCGATTGATAAAAAGCATTATATGGTTAGTATATTTCTGGACTTACAAAAAGCATTTGATACAGTAAATCATAATCTCTTGTTAACGAAATTGAACAATTATGGTATAAGAGGACGGGCATATAATTGGCTAGAAAGTTACTTGAAAAACAGAGAACAGTATGTTCAAATTAATAATAGTAAATCAGTAAATCAGGATGTTGTAGCAGGAATTCCGCAAGGCTCAGTGATTGGACCCAAACTTTTTAATTTATTTATAAATGACATTTATGAAGCAACAAAAAAATTACATTTTCTTTTGTTTGCAGATGATACCACTGTATATAAAACAGGTAGTGACTTGGCAACTACAATCAATGATGTAGAAAACGAGATGGTTATCTTAAAAAGTTGGTTTGACAAAAACAAATTATATTTAAATTGGGAAAAAAACTAAATGTATGATTTTTGGGACAAGGAAATATGAGGAAAATATAAAAATCAAAATTCATAATGCAGTTATTGAAAATGTCTCAGAAATAAAATTTTTAGGAGTCATGCTAGATAATAAACTTAGTTGGAAGTCTCATATTGATTATATCAGTAAGAAAATAAGTAAATGTATTGGCATCTTGTACAAGGTGAAATATGTTCTTGACCAAAGTGCATTATTTCAAATATATTCATCTTTAATTGTCCCTTATTTTGTCTATTGTAGTGAGGTTTGGGGCAATGCATGTAAAAGTTTTACTGAGCGATTATTCCTGCTTCAAAAGAAAGACTTTAGAATAGTCAGTCACAAAGGTTTTAGAGATCACACAAACGAACTCTTTATTAGGTGGAACATCCTGAAATTTGTGGACTTGGTCCAACTTAAAATTGTTGTAGCAATGTGGAAAATAAAAAATAGTTTGATGCCAAAGCAGATTACCAATAAATTTAAAATGATTACAGATACTAATAGTAGAAGACAGGGACATTTCTGTGAACCTTTTGCACGCACTTCGTTAAAACAGATGTTTTGTCAGAAAAACTATTACTATAATTTTAAAGCCTTTAAAAACAGTCTGTAACAGAACATAAGGCCAGCACATTTGTTTTTTGAAAATCTGACTCGATCTAAGGTTTGTAACAAGAAATAATTGAAATATCTAAAAAACTGTATTTAAACATGAAAAGTGACAAAACATGGAGTAAAACGGGACACAAGGGTTAAACATGTTTTTTATTTTATTACAAAACATTAATAACTTCATTCAAAAATATATGATTTGTACAAAAAATATCTGTACATCTGTATTACAATCACTTTTATCTGAAATGACATTCCACACTCCTTTGGGCATCACCGCCCAGCAGCCAATCAGGCGTCAGCTCAGAGGAAGCACGGCTGTGATTGGACGGTACAAACACAGCTCTGTGATTGGCTGAAGCTTTAGTGATGTCACTCCTGATTTACAAAATAAAAACATTAATAATCTTCACTTTTGTGTTTTAGTGCAACAACCAGAATGTTCAAGTAAAAGTTAAAACATTAAAATATAGAAATTAGAGACAAACTCCCTCATCATTATTATTGATTACTAATATAGATCATTAGTATTGATCATTAGTATTGATCATTAGTATGATCATTAGTATTGATCATTAGTATTGATCATTAGTATTGATCATTAGTATTGATCATTAGTATTGATCATTAGTAATGATCAGATTCTTTAAAAATGTTGTAAAGGTTTTTAGTTTAAAAATAAAACATTTTAGATTTTTTATTAAACTAAAACAAAGTTGTTGTTGTTTTAGATGCTTTTTAGATTAAATTGTTTCAGTTTACGGCTCCGGCTTCAGGTTAGCTAAAGCATATTAAATATTTGTTTGTTTGTTTGTTTGTTTGTTTGTTTCTGGAATAAACAGCGCTGCTCTAGTTCTGACTTTTTCACAAATGTCTCTTGTTCCTGGTGAAAGTTTGTGTCACTGACGTGATTTGTCCACTCAATGCTGTTCTGATCACAACACTGCTGCTCTCCACTCTCACACCCTCCTTTCACCTTCTCCTCGGCTTTTCCAGCAGCAGCTCTGTTTAAAAGTGCTTGTGGGAGGAGCTTAAGTTAGCTTCACTTTAAACCAGGAAGAACCAAACGAGCTCTTCTGTGATTGGCCCATTTCAGAGCTGTCCTGTGATTGGTCCGTTTAAAAGGAGCTGTCCTGTGATTGGCTAAAGGCCCAGGATGTGGTTGATGTGGCCCTGAAACAGAAAAACAACATGAGCAAGCTGAAGATAAAAAGTTAAACTTAAATGTGATTAAACATGAGTTCGTACAGGTTCTCCTCTGAGGCAGCGCTGGCACACGACCGGACCCAGACCCAGACCAGGACCCAGACCCAGTCCAGGACCCAACCCAGTCCAGACCCAGGAGCGAGGCCAGGTTTGAGCTGAAACAGAAACAGTTTTCATGCGTCAGTCTCAGTAACGTCTCAAAACTAAAGTGACTGAACTAAACTTTACAACACAAACTCTTCACCTGCGCGTGAGGCTGAAGCTGCAGCTGATTGGTCACATTTGAACTGTCGCAGGTTTCCATTGGACAGTCCGTCACAAGCTCCGCCCCCAAACACACGCGCTTCTGAAACACAAAAACAAACATGAAACATTCACAAAATACAATTCAAACAAAAAAGTTTTTATAACAAATGTCGAGTGTGTTTAGGCTAAAAGTGTTTTAAATGTCTTAACTCTGGTCTTTAAAGGACAGGTCAAACCAGGTCTAACCTAAACCAGGACCAAACCAAGGACTAAACAGGACTAAACAGGACTAAAACAGGACTAAAGCAGGACTAAAACAGGACTAAAGTAGGACTAAAGCAGGACTAAAGCAGGACTAAAGCAGGACTAAAGCTGGACTAAACCAGGACTAAAGCAGGACTAAAGCAGGTCTAAACAGGTCTAAACCAGGACTAAACCAGGACTTACAGTTTTGCATCGGTCCCACGGCTCCAGATCCAGAGTCCGTTTCCTCAGAAGTTCCACACACTGCATCTTCACTCAAAGCTAACAGAGCTAAATGCTACGCGCTAAATGCTAGCAGAGCTAAATGCTAACGGCGCTACAGCGGAGCCTCGCGGTGCTCTGTGTCCGCCCACAGCGCCTCCTGCTCGGTCACGCTCACAGCTGAACTCCGCTCGGATCAGTTCCAGAGTTTACAGGAGCTGTGGACTTGTCCTTTTGTCCGTGAGAAGCCGGAACTGTGAATAAACTCCGTGAGTAAAGTTCATCCAGAGTTTGGCGGAGGCTCGTGGATTCTCTGCCCGGGCACAGAGGCTGGAGGTCGGCGTGAGCGCAGAGGAAACACCGCTGAAAGGCTGGAAGAGTCCCGGGGCTTCTCTGATTAGTTCCCCCGAGAGATCCAGCTCAATGTTCGGCTGAGTAAAGTGTAAAAGCTCCAGCGCATCAGCCTGAGTCCTGTGGCCGCTCAAAGTGCCTCCTGAGCGGCGTGAGCGCGCAGATAACCCGGTGTGAGAGCAGATAAACCCCGGTGTATAAAGCCGGTGTTGTGGCACAAACTGCAGCCCTGTTCAGTTCGTCCCGGAGGAGAACACAAGCTTCAAACAAGGATCTGTTTACCTGTTTGTGTATTTTAGAATAATCGCACACATTTTCACTAAACGACAAACACTTGTCAGTTTGACAGAATAAACGCAGAGTAAAGGTTAGAGTTGGTAAAGTTAGAGTTGGTAAAGTAAATGTTGTGAGTGTTTGACTCGGGCGCAGTTCTGGTCAAAACACCGAGGTGAAGCAGGTTAATGATTCTCACCTCATAAATGAAGATTGAGAGACTGAAAACAGCCATAAACAGCGATACCTGGAGCTGTTTGTGAGACTTTGTCCTCGTCTAGTATTAGTTTATGTTTATGGAACAAAAATATGCCACATTAAAGGTGCACTGTGTAACTTTCTGGAAGTGAAAAGTCAACTGCATAATTCACTAACAATAGAAACTTAAAACCAGACTTTGAGACGTTCTGAATGAGTCATTTTATGCCATAATGTGAACAAAAGATGAGCAGCTCCTCCAACTAGTGATGGGCCATTTGAAGCCGAGGCATCGGGGCTTGTACCGAGTAACAGGGGGCGTGTCTAATGAAGCCCTGCTTCGAGGCTTGCTTCAGTTTGCCTAAAACCACGTGATCTGTGAATGTGAGGCTTTGCTTTTGGGAAGATGACGTCATTGCTTCATTTACAGAGTCGCTTCACTCATGCGCTCCCACACAACACAGCTTTCATTCATTTTTTATCTACATAATTTGCATTATTTTTAGTTGTGCTTTTAAATGTAAAATAAGCTTTTCTAGGTTTTAGTTTGTTTTAACCTACAAAATATGGCCTGTTTAACACACTTATTGTGGTGTGTAGGTTATCAGAAGTTCATTGGCTAAATGAGCCAACCTATACAGTTAAAGGTTTTTTGGTACAATTTTTGCAAAGCTTGTAAAGTGTGCGTTTCCAGCAAGAGACATCGTGGTTGTTTCAAGGCACAATTTGGCAGAGGTGGTTGAGAAAGTGCTTCATTTTGGCGGAGCTGTAAGTGGCACAGGTTCTGTGCTTTGTTCTGCTGCAGATTTTGGTCTAATTATAGGCCTATAGAAACCTATTTAATATTAAACGATTCATGGAAATCAAAGTTTCATTTGAAAGTTGTGCTTTCCCACTTTCAACAAAGCCTGACATATGCACTATTGGGTACATAATAGAGCTCAGTCTTTGCGTGTGGTTGCTGTGGCACATGCGTAGAGTGAAGGTTTGTCGCGCCGAAGGTTGGGAGTTCGAGCCCCACTTGTGACGCAACAGAATATTTTTATGAGTACGCTACAGACATGAACACATAAATAATCTAATTTCAACGCCTTAAATGAGTGATTGTCTCAGTAAAACGGTGTTTTATTTGGTTTATGACACTGCACCATTTAACGTTTGTTACATTTAATGACCACATTGACTTGGATTAAATGAAGCAATTTGCGAGGCACCGGCTCATGTACCGGTACAATTGGCTGAAAGCCTCAAGTGGTTCACGAGGCTTCATTTGGCCATCACTACCTCCAACTGTCCATTATGTGTAAAGACAATGGTTTCTATTATTTACTTATTCATTATTCAAAAACACGCTTTTATTCAAGTCTATTTTGGGCCTAAAAGTTACACACTGTAGCTTTATTAATGTTTAAAGCGAAACCTGGATTCACTGATTGAATGACCTTTTTAAATGTTTATAGTAGAAATAATAAGATAAATATTGATTGTTGTATGTCTTTATAACTTTAAACTGTTGAATCTGTTGTGTGTGAAATATCGGAGAAGTCATTATTATTGATTTTTTGTTTTGTATCAATAATAGTAAAGTTTGAATCTAAAAGTGTGTCTGCAGTTCTCCTCCTGACCTGTCAGAGGCGCTGTGTATTTTTAATGTTTCCGGATCAGTTCAAGTTGCCAGATCTGCTTCTTTGTAGCGACTTTAAGCTTCTCTTTAAGAAACTGTTTCGTGAATATTAAGTTTAACGTTTGTAAAACACGATCGAGACAAAGAGAAAATCAAACGAATCTGTTTTTGTTTTGTTCGTTTTTTTTTTTTTTTATTTTAATTTGGTCGCGTCGCGTGTTTTTCTCTGAAACTCTGGCAACGCAGCGTCACTTCCGGGTCACGCAGATCCACGTGAGTCGCGGCTCTGTTTTCACGCGTTTCTCCGGGTTTTTCTGGTGTTTTTTCTGGTGTTTTTGTGGATTTTGAAGCTGTTTGTGGAACATGGGGCCGGTGAGTCACTTTTACACTTTTATTCTTTTGTTCTCGTCAAACTGTGGATTTGTTCAGATTTTAAATGACGTTATTTAAGCTTCAAAAAGGTTTTATGTGTAGTATCTGAGTCTGGGATGTTTCACGTTAAATTAAAACACAAACTGTTGTCAAAGTTAATATTTTATTGTGACAGAATAACAGCTTCATTCATCAGAAAAGAGAAAACGCGGTCCGTGTTTTTGTCTTTGATTGTGACAGTTTCTGAGGTAAATACTGATCAGTTTGTGAAGAAAATCTGAATTTAACCCTCTGGTAACCTGCAAAAAAGGTTACGTTCGTCACCTCGGGGACCATTAATGGTCCCCATTTTTAAACAGCCATAAAATCCACATAGATTAATATTTTTTTGTACTTTCAAAACTCAGATCTTCGTCTACTTCTCCTCTGCTCATACATGTGTAACTTTTACATGTGAGATGTATATTTTTTATTTTACAAGGCTTTTTTGTCACAAAAGTACACTCCAAATGAACCATAAAAAATAAAAAAAATGGCATATTTCCAAATTTAAAATGGTGAAGTGGAAAACTTGAACTATTTTTATTAGAGCCTTGTATATGTCAATAATTTATGGTGAAAAAAATTTTGGTGCATTTTTGTGTTTTGAATGGGAGAGGTTTTTGCCAAAAAGTTACGTTCGTCACCTCGGGGACCATTAAACGTAACTTTTATGTTTTATATTTTATAGATTTGACCCGTGTTTAGTCACATTGTTCTAGATAAACGTCTAAAGAAACATTCATTTGGTAAAACACGTCAGATCAAAAGTCTTTTGGTCTTATAAAGTCTAAATGTCAAAAAGATCAAGACTTCCTGGTCTATAAAATAAATTCATCTTCCACTTGGTTAGAGTTAATCCCTCAGTTGTCCAGGAGTGACTCTAACCCTTTCAGTGGAGGATGAAACATTCATTTCACATTGTGTTCTTTGTTAATTAATTAGATTTTTCATAATTGGACCAAATATAAAATTATATCTTAAGAATCCTCTGGAAAAGAAGCAGCTGAGTGAAAATACCGAACCATTTTTTACAAACATCAAATAAAAAAATCACCTCTGAAGCTCCCAGACAAGTTAAACATAAAAATAAATCTGGAATTGTCTTATTTAATCAAATCAATATGTCATGGTTCAGAATCAGTTTTTACCCAGAATTTACAAATAAAAAATACCCCAAAACTTAATCAGACTTTTTAACGAGCTCTGCCTAAAGTTAATACAGGTCCTAAAAGTTATTTTAATGAAAATCATTTCAGCTTTTGACGAGGAATTGTCCAAACCAAAAATATACCAAATATGTTCTGCTCCAGAGTGACTCCAGCTGCTTTTGATATTTAACAAACATTTCAGACAGACTTGAAAACCTGATGTTCTTTTGTGCAGAGCTTGTTCTCAGTCAGAATCAGAGGCTAAAACTACAAACCTCAGCTTCTCAAAGAGTCCAGACGTGTGTTTGTGCTACAAACGCTTCACAGTTTCAGTTTGAAGTTTAGTCCATTTGTACAGAATACAGGGCCGTAGCAACAAAGTCTGGGCCCCGGGTACAAACTTTAGTGATGGGCCCCTATTATGTAATCATCTGTTCTTAATTATTTAATTTAACCCTATTTCTCTAACATGTTGTGTCCAAATGCGCTTGCCAAGGTCCAAGCGTCAGAGCGCATAATAAAGTGTCAAAATGATAGATTATTGACGGAAAAAAGAACATTCAAATGTTAAAATAAATAAATGATTTGTAAAATTAATTAAACCTGTTTTTTCAGCCTCGATCAAAGAAACGTCGTCCGTCTTTTCGGAAACTTCTGAAAACTTCTGGAGTGAAGCTTGAAAACAAACAGAAAAATCGGAATTTTAAAAAACAAAACACGGAAAAGAAACAACGAAAAGAACAAAAACGTCTGAGAAAAGCCCTGAAGAGCGCCACCAACAGCACGCCCAAGGAACTGCACGTCTACGCCAACGCCCAGGTAAGAGCGCCTCCAACAGCACGCCCAAAGAACTGCACCAAACGCCCAGGTAAGAGCGCCTCCAACAGCACGCCAAAGGAACTGCACCAAACGCCCAGGTAAGAGCGCCTCCAACAGCACGCCCAAGGAACTGCACGTCTACGCCAAACGCCCAGGTAAGAGCGCCACCAACAGCACGCCCAAGGAACTGCACGTCTTTGCCAAACGCCCAGGTAAGAGCGCCTCCAACAGCACGCCCAAGGAACTGCACGTCTACGCCAAACGCCCAGGTAAGAGCGCCCCCAACAGCACGCCCAAGGAACTGCACCAAACGCCCAGGTAAGAGCGCCTCCAACAGCACGCCCAAGGAACTGCACCAAACACCCAGGTAAGAGCGCCTCCAACAGCACGCCAAAGGAACTGCACCAAACACCCAGGTAAGAGCGCCCCCCAACAGCACGCCCAAGGAACTGCACCAAACGCCCAGGTAAGAGCGCCTCCAACAGCACGCCCAAGGAACTGCACCAAACACCCAGGTAAGAGCGCCTCCAACAGCACGCCAAAGGAACTGCACCAAACACCCAGGTAAGAGCGCCTCCAACAGCACGCCAAAGGAACTGCACTAAACACCAAACGCCCAGGTAAGAGCGCCACCAACAGCTCGCCAAAGGAACTGCACGTCTACGCCAAACGCCCAGGTAAGAGCGCCTCCAACAGCACGCCAAAGGAACTGCACCAAACGCCCAGGTAAGAGCGCCTCCAACAGCACACCAAAGGAACTACACCAAACGCCAAACGCCCAGGTAAGAGTAAGAGACCGGACCCGGAGCACACGAGAGAGACGCAGATAGACCGGAAGGTAGAATGTCAATGTCAACTTTATTTGTATAGCACATTTACAACAACAGGGGATGCCCAAAGTGCTTCACATGCACAATAATAAAACATACACAAAACAAAATAGAGAATCAATTAAAAAAGTACACTAGTAAAAAATAGAACAAAATATATACAGTAAGGTGTCTCAGCTCAGCTTGTGTTAAAAGCCAGTGCATAAAGGTGCGTTTTTAGTAGTGATTTAAAGTGCTCTAGTGACTCAGCAGCTCTGACATACAAGGGCAGGTTGTTCCAGAGCCTGGGCCCTGCCACAGAAAAAGCCCGGTCTCCTCTGCTCTTGAGGTGAGACTTGGGCACCTCCAAGAGAAGCTGCGAGGACGACCGCATGGTGCGAACTGGCACATGGGGAGTAAGCAACTCACAAAATATGAAGGAGCCAGACCATTAAGACATTTGAAGACCATAAGTAACATTTTATAATTAATTCTCTGAGCAACTGGAAACCAGTGCAGTGATGCAAGGACTGGTGTAATATGCTGCTGCCGTTTTGTACAGTGAGCAGGCGCGCAGCAGCATTTTGGACCAGCTGCAGACGTTTGACAGAGGCCAAGTCCAGACCGCAATATAAAGAGTTACAATAGTCGAGGCGAGTTGTAATAAATGCGTGAATAACTCTTTCAAAGTCCTTGGAAGGGAGATAGGATTTAACTTTTGATAAAAGTCTTAGTTGAAAAAAGCTATTTTTGACCACTGCACTGACTTGTTTGTCCAGTTTACAAGAAGAATCCAAGTACACACCAAGATTTTTCACAAATGGAAGATTAAAGAAGACAGAGGACCAAGTACACTGTCCAAGCCTTCTAGGACAGTGGGATCGCCAAAAACAACCATTTCAGTTTGTTCTCATTTAAGTGCAGAAGATTTAAAGCCATCCAGTCTTTAATGTCTCTGAGACATTGCAACAGACTCGCAAATGAAGACTTATTGGTCTGTAGGGGCACATAGATCTGCACATCATCAGCAAAACAATGAAACGAAATATTGTACTTTCTAAAAATCGATCCCAATGGCAGCAAATAAATGCTAAAAAGAACTGGACCTAAAATTGAACCTTGAGGGACACCACAGTTCAATGGGACAGTTTTAGACTGGTGAGGACCAAGAAGGTAGGGTGGGCGCTTTGTCCAATCAGATCGAGGTTTTTCGCGTGAACTCCCTCCCTTTCCCAACTGCTTTTGACGAGAGCCCTTCCAGATCGAATATGTGTAGAACTCAATGCAGAGTGATACATATATCGATCTGGCGTGAGCCAGGTTACCAATGTGGCTCTTTTGTTGTTAAAGGTTGCAGACCCCTGGTGTAGGCTATTGAATAATTCTACCTTTGTTCGTTCTGCGTTCAGTCCGAGTGTTCAGTGTCAGGCTGCTGCAAACAAGACTGACACTGATTCACGTGAGCCTGACGCTGTCCGCATGTCTGTCTGTAGTGAGTCTGTAGTGACAGCAGGTGGCGCTGTCTCTGTTGCAGATGAGGAGGAACAGGAGCAGTTCCTGGAGGAGCTTCCCTCTGACATGTTGGAGGAAGAGGATCTGCTGCAGATGAAGGTTTTGGCCCAAAGAGCGTCTTTTATCACCAGAGATCTGTCGTCCAGGTAACAACCCACCCACGACCCACAACCGACCCACATCCGACCCACCGCTGACCCACCCACGACCCACAGCCGACCCACAAATGACCATCACTCCACCCCATCAACCACAGACACAGCACTTTCTGACCTCGTGTGTTTTTATTCTTTTCTTCTGTTTAAGATATTTTGTAAAACTTTAAGTCAAAGTCGCCTTTTATTGTGGGTTTAGAATGAGACACTGTGTTTTTACAAGTTCTTTTCTTGTTCCTCACGTTGTCTGTTTTCTCCTGTTTTTCCTTCAGCGCTCCGGTTCACAGCACCAAAAAGAGAAAGTCGGAACTTCTGAGAAATCTGGAAAAAATTCCTCGAAAAATGTCCAAACGGAGGAAAAAGAAGTGATTCACCTGCTTCCGATAAAAGACAAGAGAGGAGTGATTCAGCAGAGTGTGGAGAGAGGTAAACAAGTAAACAAACAAGTAAACAAACAAGTAAACAAGAGAGGAGTGATTCAGCAGAGTGTGGAGAGAGGTAAACAGTAAACAAACATGTAAACAAGTAAACAAACAAGTAAACAAGAGAGGAGTGATTCAGCAGAGTGTGGAGAGAGGTAAACAAACAAGTAAACAAATGTGTAAACAAACATGTAAACATGTAAACAAGCATGTAAACAGTTCTTTGTATGAAATGACTGACAGAACATATTTATCACAAATTAAATTCAGAATCAGGAGAAACGTCACTTTCAACAGTTTCGGCAGAAGTCGATCATATTAATCAGTGATCAATAACTAAACTCTCTCTGCCTCAGTGATAAAGCGAGAGGAAGAGGAGGAGCCTGAGGAGGAAGAGGAGGAGCCACAGCAGGAACAGGAAGTGGCCGACCAATCAGGTGAGAGATGTTTCCTTTGTCGTGAAGAAATGAAAAACTGAAGTAAGACTGAGACCTGATCGTTTTTTGTAATTTATTTATTTTTGTCGATGTGGCTTTGTCCCTTTAAACGCCGCGTGAACTTTGACCTCGCGCAGAACAACCTGAACTTTACGCTCAGACGCTCAACTGTCTGTTGAACATTGTCACCGAGACGCATACACGCATCACAGCGCACACACAGGGCACACACAGCGCACACACAGCGCACACACAGCGCACACGCAGCGCACACGCAGCGCACACACAGGGCACACGCAGCGCACACGCAGCGCACACGCAGCGCACACGCAGCGCACACGCAGCGCACACGCAGCGCACACGCAGCGCACACGCAGCGCACACGCAGCGCACACAGAGGGCACACGCAGCGCACACGCAGCGCACACGCAGCGCACACACAGGGCACACGCAGCGCACACGCAGCGCACACGCAGCGCACACGCAGCGCACACGCAGCGCACACGCAGCGCACACGCAGCGCACACGCAGCGCACACGCAGCGCACACGCAGCGCACACAGAGGGCACACGCAGCGCACACGCAGCGCACACGCAGCGCACACGCAGCGCACACGCAGCGCACACGCAGCGCACACGCAGCGCACACGCAGCGCACACACAGCGCACACACACAGCGCACACGCAGCGCACACACAGCGCACACACTGTTATTATTACCAGGGAGCCATTTGTCTTTTATGGAAAATTCTTGTTTTAAATTAACACGTATAAGTCATTCTGCACACGCGCCACATTCACGCGCATATTGTGTACGAGCACCACTTCATTAGCACGACTCTTTCCTGTGTTTATTCAGTTTCTTTTCCTCCCACAACCGACAGACTTCTGGCCTGCACTGGCGCGTTTCCTCCAAAAGTAACAGATTAAAGAGAGTACACAAAGCCGCGCGGAGCCTGGAGCTTACACGCAAAATTGAATATGACTTAAAAATCAGGTAATAACGCCAACAACGCGCTGCTTTCTACAAGCGCCGCTTATTGACAAGTTATAAGTGCTCCATAAGGCCAATGCAAGAGCCACCCTCACACAAGCAAAGCCGTCTGTACCATGTAAGAACCAGAGCCAATAAGCCAGAGAGAAAGAAGGATGTGTTTTCTGCTTTTGTCCAGAATCACGCACACACCGCCACACGCACACTCATCATGAGCAGGAAACTTTGCCACATAGGGTAAATAACGCCAACGGATCACGTGTTTAGCACACTGAACATTATAGCAGCAACCTGACGCTTTTTCACGGGAGCCTCCCACGATGTACTGTCACTTTATCACTTTACTCACCGCTCAGAAGAGGCCAAACTCCTCCAGAGACACGTCGATTTGTGCCGCCGCATTCCACGTAAACTTCATCCTGCACCTCCCGCTCTAGGCTAGTAAGGCTACCTGAGCTGCAGCAGCTCTGAAGGAGTGATGAGGCGATGAACAAAGTCAAAATAATCCGTACAGACGGAGTTGTTTATCCAAAATGCTCCAGACACAAACTGCACCGCTGTGCACCAAACACAAAATAAAACAGCACAGAAGCACAGCGCTGTCGGTACAAATAACTCGGTGAAACCTTTGATTGTCCAACATCGCGGTGATTCAGAGCTCGTCCTTTCCACGGCGGAGGATTTGTGTTAAAAACAAACACAGCAGCCTTTTATTTTCGCGGTTAAACAGATTTATCGCATTAATAAAGTTATAACCGGGTAAAGTTCACAGAAGACGGAGCAGTCTGCCGCTACATCGTAATATTAAAGAATCTGCGGCTGTGGAAAAAAGTGAAACCAACAGACTGTGCACGTAGCGCCCTCTGCAGGATCGGCGGTGTTATGACACAGCTCATGTTGCCATAACAACACGGCTTTGGAGATTAATTTGCCTTTTTTATTTGCTTTACTAATGCGATTTTCGACATTATGCACATTTTATAAGAGTGGAAATGCAGTTAGAGTTTTAGACTGTGGTTAATTTATTTATTATGTGCAAGAAAAGCTAAAAAATGTTTTAGAGAAGATCCAACAACCAAATGGAAGAGCTCACACCAGGGGGTGCACTTGCCCCTCCTGCACCCTAGTTCCCGCGGTACTGCTCTTAACGTGTTTTTCAGAAAAGTCTGATCGTGTCACTTTTGTGAATCTCCTGGTTTAATACCTGTTTGTCTGCAGAGGGAGTGTTTCTACTGGTGTGATACTGTTGTGTCTGCAGAGGCAGTGTTTCTGGTGTATACCTGTTGTGTCCTGCAGAGGCAGACTTGAGTCCGGAGCACAGAGAGCTGCGTCTGACGCAGAAGAAACAACAGATAGCAGCTCTGCCTCGGCCGTGATCAACGAACCTCACACCAGCGTGAGTCTGCACCTGTCACTGGCACCTGTCATTTACACCTGTCACTGTCACTGCTCCTGTCACTGCACCTGTCACTGCTCCTGTCACTGCACCTGTCACTGCACCTGTCACTGTCTCTGCACCTGTCACTGTTTACAGATAGGGTGTTTATGTTTGTTTGTTTGTTTACAGATAAAGCGTGTTTGTTTGTTTACAGATAAAGCATGTGTTTATGTTTGTTTGTTTGTTTACAGATAAAGTGTTTGTTTGTTTACAGATAAAGCATGTGTTTATGTTTGTTTGTTTACAGATAAAGCGTGTTTGTTTGTTTACAGATAAAGCATGTGTTTATGTTTGTTTGTTTGTTTACAGATACAGTGTTTATATTTGTTTGTTTGTTTGTTTACAGATAAAGCATGTGTTTATGTTTGTTTGTTTGTTTGTTTCCAGATCAAGCGTGTGTTTGTTTGTTTCCAGATAAAGCATGTGTTTGTTTGTTTGTTTGTTTACAGATAAAGCGTGTGTTTGTTTGTTTACAGATAAAGCATGTGTTTGTTTGTTTGTTTGTTTACAGATAAAGCGTGTTTGTTTGTTTACAGATAAAGCATGTGTTTGTTTGTTTGTTTGTTTACAGATAAAGCGGTGTTTGTTTGTTTACAGATAAAGATGTGTTTATGTTTGTTTGTTTGTTTCCAGATAAAGCGTCTGAAGGAGCTGCGTTCGATGCTTTCTGAGGCTGATTCTTCCGTTGCTGTGACGGTGAAGAAGTTGGTGATGGTTTCTCTCACTGAAGTTTTCAAAGACGTCGCTCCGACTTATAAAATCAGACCTGTGAGCGCCGCCGAGAGGAGCACCAAGGTACTGCAGCTGCCTCTGTAAATACACTCAAGGAAAAAAGAAACACAACACTCTAACCATAACCCTGTTTCATATGAACCAGTCCAATAACAACCAAACAATAGAGCAACCCCCAAACCAGACGTGACAGAGTTTCATCAGACTGTCAATAGTTCACTGAACCCCGTTGGCCCTGGACAGAGGTTATTCAGCCTCATGGATCCATCAGCCTCATGGATCCATCAGCCTCATGGATCATCAGCCTCATGGATCCATCAGCCTCATGGGATCCATCAGCCTCATGGATCCATCAGCCTCATGGATCCATCAGCAGTAGTGTCTGAGGAGATTCCGGATGGTTCTGTTCTACACTGGCCTGTGGTGTGTCCCAATGGTCTGGGCTGTGGACCTGGTGGAGGCTGAACCTGTCACGGAGATGTGCGGGGGGGCGGTCGGTCTGTGCAGCGGTCGTTACACGGGGCCACAGTACGGGCGGTCGTTACACGGGGCCACCAGTACGAGGGCGGTCGTTACACGGGGCCACCAGTACGAGGGCGGTCGTTACACGGGGGCCACCAGTACGAGGGCGGTCGTTACACGGGGGGCACCAGTACGAGGGCGGTCGTTACACGGGGGCCACCAGTACGAGGGCGGTTAGGGTTAGGGTCCATAGCTCCATCCCTCTCTGGTGGAGACAATCGTGTGTTTTTGGCTTCATTCTGGTGCCTTTTATAGAGAAGACTTGAGCACAGTTAACCAGCGCTAAAAGTCATAAACCACCTGTGATGCACTCTTTATGGTTCTCACAATCAGCCCAATATGGACTCACATCAGGATGGAACATGTTTTTACATCAGTTTTCTAGGCATTTTACAAAATTAAAATCTTGCATTTCTTTTTTCCTTGAGTGTACGTTTCATGCCAAAACAAACAAACAAACAAACAACTGCTCAGGAACCAAACCTAAAGCACTGACTGTCTTTGTCTTTGTCTCATGTCTCTGTCTTTGTCTTCCAGGTGAAGAAGGAGACTCAGGCGCTCAGAGAGTTTGAGGAAGGTTTGCTCAGTCAATACAAGTTTTACCTGGAAGATCTGGAGCGATCATCTCAGGTGAGTCACAACCGCACCCACAACCAGACCCACAACCACACCCAACCAGACACACAACCCACCCAACACCAGACCCACCACAACCACACCACAACCACACCCAAACCAGACCCCATAACCACACCCACACCCCTGCACCCACAACCAGACCCAACAACCACAACCCACACGCAAACCCACACCGCATCCCAACCAGACCCACACCCCACCCACAACCACACCCACAACCAGACCACAACCACACTAAACCAACCCACAGTAACATAAGCCCCTTTCACACATTGACCCGTTAAAGTACCGTGTCTTGTTTGCCGGTATGCTTCACCATTTGCCACATTCATATATGCAAATCATCCCACAAACAATACCGTGTCGTCACCAGTTCACACATCTGACTCTGCAACATGGAATGCTTTGGGCACAAACTGACTATAAGCACATTTTTCACTTTTAAACTTGTTTGAAAGGCATTTTTTAACATTTAATTTTATTATTATCATTTTGTTTAGGTTATTTTGCAAGATGCTTGGTAAATAATGATTATTATTTGGGGGAGAAAATGCAGGGATCGTATTTGGTGTGCGAATGCAGCGTACAGAGGCCCGTAGGAGGGACGCATAATGTGCTGGATGGGCAGTCCTGAGACAGTGGATGGAGCCGCCAGCTCTCCCTTTACCTGCCGGGGAGTGCGAGTGACTGTTGGAGTTCGTCCACACACTTGGGCACAGCGAGATGGACTGTGGACACTCCAAGAGCGCGGACATCGAACAGAACCATTGGACCTGGAAATGACGCGCTGAACTGTGCCACACCGCGCGCACGGAAGAAGGATACGGCTCCGTATTGTCTGCACCGGGACTCGTGCGCTCGCGGGGAGGATACGGTCCGTGCTGTCTGTAG
>JBBPFD010000316.1:0-35150 GCA_038363315.1 Mugilogobius chulae
AGAGGTAACCTCTCAGGGTATCCCACAGAGGTAAGCACGCCAGTTCAGTCCCCCTTCAGAGGGTAGACAGCTCAGTTCAATCTCTGTTTGTTTTGTTCAGACCTGGTTTGTCCCTGGTTTAGACGTGTTTAATTGGGAGTTTTGTCTCGAGTTTAGTCCTGTTTTGAGGCACAGTCTTAGACCTGGTTGAGGCCTAGTTTTTAGACCAGTTTTGACCTTGGTTGAGGCCTGTTTATAGATGTTTTAGACGCTAGGTTGAGCTAGTTTTAGGAACCAGTTTTTAGGACCGGTTGAGGCCTAGTTTTGAACTGGTTTTAGACCTGCTGAGGGCTAGTTTGTACGACCAGTTTTAGACCTGTTAGATTTGTTTTTGACCAGTTTTAGACCTGGTTTGAGGCCTAGTTTTAGTAAAGTTCTCTCTAGGACCTGGTTGAGCCTAGTTTAGAACTAGTTTTAGACCTTGGTTGAGGCCTAGTTTTAGACCAGTTTTTAACGCTGGTTGAGGCCTAGTTTTTCTCAGAGCTGCGTGTTGCTCGGCTCGCTGATCTCTTACTTGAGTCGTCTTTACGCACATTTATAGACCTGCGTGAGGCCTCAGTTTAGACTTTTAGACCTGTTAGGCAGTTTTTGACCAGCTTTTGACCTGGTTAGGCTAGTTTTAGACAGTTTTAGACCTGGATTGAGGCTGTTTGTGTGTACTTGACAGTTTTATAGACTGTTTGGGCCTATTTAGACAGTTTTAGGACCTTGGTTGAGGCCCTAGTTTTAGACCAGTTTTAGTACTTCTTGTCGTGTTAGGCACCTATATATATGCTCGGACATATCAACTCATATCTCTCGCGGTGTCATGCTCCTTCCTGCTGTGGTGAGTCAACTCTTCATAGTACCCGAAACCTATTTCTTAGTACTTCACTGGTTTGAGACTGTTTTAGGACCAGTTTAGGACCTGGTTGACGGCCTCAGTTTCTAGACAGTTTTATTTCTGGTTGACCCTAGTTTTAGACAGTTTTAGACCTGGTTTATGACCTAGTTGTAGAAACCTCGTTTGTAGTCGCCCTATTTAGACCTAGTATTAGACAGGACACAGAGGAAACACTTTCAGGGTTCTCATCCACCCCGCAGAGGAAACACTCTCAGGTCATCCCCCCGCAGAGGAAACACTCTCAGGTCATCCCCCCGCCAGCATCCGGTTAAGACGCCTCAGGTCATCCCCCGCAGAGGTAAGACTCTCAGGTCATCTCTGTTTTAATGATGTTTTAGACCCGGTTTTAGTCCTGGTTTAGACCTGGTTTTAGTCCTAGTTTAGTCCTGGTTTACTTCTCTTTTAGACCTGTTTTGATCCTGCTTTAGTCCTGGTTTAGATCTAGTTTTAGACCAGGACGCAGAGGTATTGCGCTTCAGGTCATCTCTTTTTTAGTCCTGTTTTCGACCTGGTTTTAGTCCTTTTTTAGTTCTGTTTTAGTCCTGCTTTAGTCCTGGTTTTGTCCTGTTTTTAGACGTGGTTCAAATCGAGTTGTAGTCCAGTTTCAGTCCAGTTTTAGTCCTGGTTTTGACCTGGTTTAGTTCTGTTTAGACCTGTTTTTTGTCCTGGTTTTAGACATGGTTTAAATCAAGTTTTAGTCCTGGTTTAGTCCTAGTTTAGACATAGTTTTAGATCTCGTTTTAGACCAGTTTTAGACCTGGTTTTAGTCCTGGTTTTAGACCTGTTTTAGACCTCGTTTTAGACCTGGTTTAGTCCTGTTTTGGTCCTGGTTTAGTCCTGGTTTTTGTCTTGTTTTTAGGCATGGTTTAAATCGAGTTTTTTAAATCCAGTTTTAGTCCTGGTTTAGACCCAGTTTTAGTCCTGGTTTTGACCTGGTTTTTGTCCTAGTTTTAGACCAGTTTTAGTCCTGGTTTTAGATCAGTTTTAGACCAGGACGCAGAGGTAACACTCTCAGGTCATCCCCCCGCAGAGGTAAGACTGCTCAGGTCATCCCCCCGCAGAGGTAAGACGCCTCAGTCATCCCCCCGCAGAGGTAATACGCCTCAGGTCATCCCCCCACAGAGGTAACACTCTCAGGTCATCCCCCACAGAGGTAACACTCTCAGGTCATCCCCCCACAGAGGAAACACTCTCAGGTCATCCCCCCACAGAGGAAACACTCTCAGGTCATCCCCCCACAGAGGTAACACTCTCAGGTCATCCCCCACAGAGGAAACACTCTCAGGTCATCCCCCACAGAGGTAAGACGCCTCAGATCATCTCTGTTTTAGTTTTGTTTCAGACCTGGTTTTGTCCTGTTTTAGACGTGGTTTAAATGGAGTTTTAGTCTCGGTTTAGTCCTGTTTAGGCACAGTTTTAGACCTGGTTGAGGCCCTGTTTTAGACACAGTTTCAGACCTGGTTGAGGCCTAGTTTTAGACCAGTTTAGACCTGGTTGAGGCCTAGTTTTAGACTAGTTTTAGACCTGGTTGAGGCCTAGTTTTAGACCGGTTTTAGACCTGGCTGAGGCCTAGTTTTAGACCGGTTTTAGACCTGGTTGAGGCCTAGTTTTAGACCAGTTTTAGACCTGGTTGAGATTTTGTTTTAGACCAGTTTTAGACCTGGTTGAGGCCTAGTTTTAGACCAGTTTTAGACCTGGTTGAGGCCTAGTTTTAGACTAGTTTTAGACCTGGTTGAGGCCTAGTTTTAGACCAGTTTTAGACCTGGTTGAGGCCTAGTTTTAGACCGGTTTTAGACCTGGCTGAGGCCTAGTTTTAGACAGTTTTAGACCAGTTTTAGACCTGGTTGAGGCCTAGTTTTAGACCAGTTTTAGACCTGGTTGAGGCCTAGTTTTAGACCAGTTTTAGACCTGGTTGAGGCCTAGTTTTAGACCAGTTTTAGACCTGGTTGAGGCCTAGTTTTAGACCAGTTTTAGACCTGGTTGAGGCCTAGTTTTAGACCAGTTTTAGACCTGGTTGAGGCCTAGTTTTAGACCAGTTTTAGACCTGGTTGAGGCCTAGTTTTAGACCAGTTTTAGACCTGGTTGAGGCCTAGTTTTAGACCAGTTTTAGACCTGGTTGAGGCCTAGTTTTAGACCAGTTTTAGACCTGGTTGAGGCCTAGTTTTAGACCAGTTTTATTTCTGGTTTGACCTAGTTTTAGACCAGTTTTAGACCTGGTTGAGGCCTAGTTTTAGACCAGTTTTAGACCTGGTTGAGGCCTAGTTTTAGACCAGTTTTAGACCTGGTTGAGGCCTAGTTTTAGACTAGTTTTAGACCTGGTTGAGGCCTAGTTTTAGACCAGTTTTAGACCTGGTTGAGGCCTAGTTTTAGACCAGTTTTATTTCTGGTTTGACCTAGTTTTAGACCAGTTTTAGACCTGGTTTAGACCTAGTTGTAGACCTCGTTTTAGATCAGTTTTAGACCTAGTTTAGACCAGGACACAGAGGAAACACTCTCAGGTCATCCCCCCGCAGAGGTAAGACGCCTCAGGTCATCCCCCGCAGAGGTAAGACTCTCAGGTCATCTCTGTTTTAATGATGTTTTAGACCCGGTTTTAGTCCTGGTTTAGACCTGGTTTTAGTCCTAGTTTAGTCCTGGTTTACTTCTCTTTTAGACCTGTTTTGATCCTGCTTTAGTCCTGGTTTAGATCTAGTTTTAGACCAGGACGCAGAGGTATTGCGCTTCAGGTCATCTCTTTTTTAGTCCTGTTTTCGACCTGGTTTTAGTCCTTTTTTAGTTCTGTTTTAGTCCTGCTTTAGTCCTGGTTTTTGTCCTGTTTTTAGACGTGGTTCAAATCGAGTTGTAGTCCAGTTTCAGTCCAGTTTTAGTCCTGGTTTTGACCTGGTTTAGTTCTGTTTTAGACCTGTTTTTGTCCTGGTTTTAGACATGGTTTAAATCAAGTTTTAGTCCTGGTTTAGTCCTAGTTTAGACATAGTTTTAGATCTCGTTTTAGACCAGTTTTAGACCTGGTTTAGTCCTGGTTTTAGACCTGTTTTAGACCTCGTTTTAGACCTGGTTTAGTCCTGTTTTGGTCCTGGTTTAGTCCTGGTTTTTGTCTTGTTTTTAGGCATGGTTTAAATCGAGTTTTTTAAATCCAGTTTTAGTCCTGGTTTAGACCCAGTTTTAGTCCTGGTTTTGACCTGGTTTTTGTCCTAGTTTTAGACCAGTTTTAGTCCTGGTTTTAGATCAGTTTTAGACCAGGACGCAGAGGTAACACTCTCAGGTCATCCCCCCACAGAGGTAATGTTTCTCAGGTCTCATTTAACCTCGTTTCTTTCCTGTTTGTCTCAGAGTGAAGATCCTGCAGACGTTCTCAGACTCTGTAAACCTTCTGAAAGTCCAGTATTTCTCCTTTAACCTCGTTGTGTTTGTGTTTGTCTCAGAGTGAAGATCCTGCAGACGTTCTCAGACTCTGTAAACCTTCTGAAAGTCCAGTATTTCTGCTTTAACCTGGTTGTGTTTGTGTTTGTCTCAGAGTGAAGATCCTGCAGACGTTCTCAGACTCTGTAAACCTTCTGAAAGTCCAGTATTTCTGCTTTAACCTGGTTGTGTTTGTGTTTGTCTCAGAGTGAAGATCCTGCAGACATTCTCAGACTCTGTGAACCACCTGAAAGGGCAGAAGCAGCAGACGGTTCAGACTCAGGTGTGTGCTGCCCTCTGCTGTGTCCTCAGAGTGACTCGTTCTCCTCTGGGACCTTCAGAGCTGCGTGCTCCTGCTCTGTCTCTCCTGTGGGGGGCGCTGGAGAGCTCCTCGCCTCTGCTCAGGTGTGCGGCCGCAGAAGGACTCGCCCGATTGGTCCAGAACGTGAACGACTCCGCCTTCACCGTGTCCACAGCCCTGCACTGCTTCGACAGGTAACACACTCTGAACACAGACACGTATAATGAAGACCAGAGAGGCTGTTGCCACGGTAACACACTCTGAATGTTTCTCCTCTGACTCTGGACCTAGGACCTGGAGCTGTGTCCCTGAGCTCTGCTCTGTGGAGACACTGCTGCTGACAGCAGAGGCATTTGTAGAACGTGTCAAATGCACTGGACAAACTTCTCATTCCTCATTTCCCAATCAGAAGAATGAAGTGAACCTTAACTTTAGCCATTGTCCCAGATAGAATCATTTTTCTTAAAGCAAGTATCGGTTATTAGCCACAAGAGGAGGACAAAAACAGTGTAACCTGGCTCATTTATAAACTATTACCCGGAGTTTACACCAGAAGCTGTAGCAGCCATGTAACGTACAACAACGTAACATACGCACATAATTTCAGAAGTGTCAATCTACAGATGCATCAGAACTGCTCCGGTGAGGAAGAGTTTAAAGCTGTGAATCAGAGGAGAGATGTTTTTCAAAAAGCATCAACAAGTCACGGCTGCTGCATTTGCAGATTTTACATCAGGTTTTGCCTGGTTCACGTCGTACTAAGAGCCCTCATATTTCTTCTGTTTTTCACTCGTCTCTCAATTAATTCTGTAGGTCGGATTTAGGCAAACTCTCTCTCTCTCTCTCATCCACGTGCACGCGCATTGGCACAAACAGACACGCGCACAGCAGAAAAGAGTCTCATAAAGATGTCCTTTAAAGTTGGTGTTGTTCTAATCCAAGTTGTTCTAATCCATTAGTCGTTCACAGAGCTTCTGGACACGATACACGTTGTTTTAGTGGCTGTAATCTTTGTAGTTGACGTATTTTGAAAGGGAATTGGAACTTTACTTTGTCTCTGCACGGCCATTTCCTACGTTTCTCCTGCTAAAAGCCTGGGATTGGGGATTATGATTACACAAAACTGTCTGTGATTGGTCTGTGTTGCTGTGTCTTCTTCGTGTGTTCCAGCTGTGCACTGGGGTCGATTGGAGTGTTGTAATTTCCTCCTGTGTGGGAGAAGTTTGGGTCGATTGTCTGTTTGTTTTTGTTGTGATTAAACAGAGAGCAGTTCAACAACTTTCTCATTGAAAAACTGAAACATAATCACATTCACTTTGTGTCAGTGTTTCTGCTTTGTTTTCATATTGGTTCTGTGTGTTTACTTCTGTGTTTTTACGTTTGTTTCGTGTGTTTACTTCTGTGTTTTTCCTGTTTGTTGTGTTTTCAGGCTGAAGACGAGCCGTGACGCCGCCTCTCGCAGTGGCCTGTCTCTGGCTCTGGGGGCGCTCTACCGACACCAGGGACCAATCAGCTCGTCCCAACACCTGAGCAGCTGTGTGAGCGTCCTGTTCACCCTGAGCCAGGACACCACCTGCCCACAAGTACAGGTATGTGATCTACAAGTACAGGTAACAGACACAAGTACAGGTAACACAGCCACAAGTACAGGTAACACAGCCACAAGTACAGGTCAGAAGCGGCCAATCAGCAGCTCTTCAGCACATTCAGATTATGTTTTGATTATGATATTTATCAACTGAGGCATTGGTCAAGGCACTGAAGCCCTTGTAATTACCCCTCCCTCCACAGTCTCTCTCTTACATCTCTCTCTCTCTCTCTCTCTCTCTCTCTCTCTCTCTATCTCACACACTTCTCTCTCTCTCTCTCGCTCTCTCTCTTACATCTCTCTCTCTCCTCAGACCTGGGCGCTCCACAGTCTCTCTCTCTCTTCCTCAGACTTCTCTCTCTCTCTTACACTCCTCTCTTTCTCTCTCTTTCCTCAGACTTGGGCGCTCCACAGTCTCTCTCTCCTCGTGGATCTTTCCGGAGGCCTGTTTCGTCTTCACTGTGAGCCGGCGCTGTCCCTGGTGCTGAAGCTGCTGCTGTCGTCTCCTCAGAATCATCCTGAGGTTCACCTGAGCCTGGGCCGATGTGTCCACAGCCTCATCACCTGCCTGGGACCCGACCTGCAGGGTAAGAGTCTTCTGTCTTTACTTTAGCATTAAGATTTCAGACTCTTTCAGACGGAGCTGCAGCAGGTGAGGATCCTCCGCTAGAACTCGGGGTCAGTTGTGAAATAGTAGATTAGTTGGGCTGATTTATGGTTCATATGTAAAATGTATAAGTCCTGTAGTTCAGCCTCTTTCATTTGTTCAGAGCCACAGAAAGATAACTGTTGCAGGAAGAATATTGACAAGGTCTAACATTGGTTGTTTTCTATTTTAGAATTGTCTTATCAAAAAAGTTTCCCACAGAAGTTACATAGGTTACATTTTAAAGTCCCTGATCAGTTTCTAGCATTGTTCTTAAACTTTCTTACAAATCGTGTCCAGCAGGTATCAGTGAATGTCTAGCCAGAGGATTTCAAACACAGGCTCACCTCAGGGCTGTGTTTTGTCTCCTTTATTATTCATTTTGTTCACTGACAGTTGTAGGTCAGCACAGGAAGCCAGCTACATAATCAAGTTTTCAGATGACACGGCTCATAACTTTGCTGGAGGGTTCAGAGTCGGGCCATGGCCAGGTTCTTGAGACTTTTGTAAGGTGGTGCGATAAGAACGCTCTAGATCTACATGTTAAAAAGACCAAAGAGCTGATTATTGACTTCAGACGTAACAAAGGCTCAACCAACTTAAGTATCATTCACAATGAGAAGGTGGATACTGTGGATTCGTATCGATACCTTGGCGGCACGGTGGCAGAGCGGTTAGCGCTCTCGCCTAACAGCAAGAAGGTCGCGGGTTTGATTCCCGCACGGGCCGGGCCTTTCTGTGTGGAGTTTGCATGTTTCCCCCCGTGTCTGGGTGGGTTTCCTCCGGGCACTCCGGTTTCCCCACCAACCAATAACATGCATGTTAGGGTAATATCCTCCAGCTACGGTAGTCCTGACTAAGCCTAGCAACAACACCTGGAGATGGGTCCCCGAGCGCTGCACTGCGGCGATCACTGCTCCTGAGGAGATGCTCCAGAGGCTTTGAAGGATGAGTCAAATGCAGAGAACAAATTTCCCTACGGGAACAATAAAGTGTACCTTAACCTTAACCTTAACCTTAACCTGGGCACCGTCTTTGACTCTGGGTTGAAGTTTGAAGCAAACACAGACATAATCATTAAGAAAGGTCAGCAAAGAGTGTATCTACTAAGAAAGCTTCGTTCCTTTAATGTCTGTGATACCCTTTTATGCAATTTTTATCATTCTTTTATTGAAAGCATTTTAACATTTTCCTTTGTTTGCTGGTTCAATGGGTTGTCCGTTAAAAACAAAAACAGTCTTAATAGCATTATTAACTCTGTTCCAAAATTATTGGAATCCCGCAGAAAGACTTGGGACTCTTTGGATGAAACAAACGATAAGAAAGGCTAAACTTATTAGAACACAGAGTTCTTATTGATGCCCACAGGGAGGCGCTATAACAGCCTCGAGCAAAAACAAATCAATATTTGATGTCTTTTGTACCTTCAGCCATTAAGCTGTTGAACACAGAAGGAAGCAGGGTTTGATGAACTAATTTTTTTATTGAATGGCAGCTGCAGAATTGTATTGATCCACTGTTGACTTGAGCTCTACCCACTGACTTGTGCTTTGCCTTGTTTGACATGTTTTTACTCATTTTTTATTTTATTTTACTTTTTATGTTGTCTGGTTGAAAGCATAGCGAGAAGCTACAAATGAATTGCCCTTGGGGACAAATAAAGTTATCTGAATCTGAATCAATATTAATTATTAAATTATTTATTTTGTGAATCCCCTCAAGATGTACCATCTCATTATTATAATCACATTCAAGCACATAAACAATCTGGAATAGTAAACCCCTTTGAAAACAGGATTTTGGGCCTGGTTTCTTCTCAGGGGGCGTGGTCTGAGTTCACAGAGGCGTGGCCTAAGGTGAAGGTACACTCTATGGAGCTCAACAGTGTTCGATGGCCCTGGTTCCAGAAGTATGTTGCACCATGTTAAAGTGTCATAGGCTTTTGAAAATTCAAATCTTAAGAGTTTAAAGACATACCGCGGCTATCCAGCTCTGTGCTAACTCAGATCCACAGTGTGGTTGTTTTCAGTCTAAAAAGCACATCTAGAACTTAAAATTCTGCAAAATGTCGTAATAACTTCGTAGTTTATAAAGCTGAAAAAACGTTTTTAAACACAAATGTAGGTCTTATACTCGTGACTCACACAGAGCTGCTGAACCCCGAGGACGTTTACAAACTTTTAATATATTTTTTTATCTAAAGCCCTATGGCAATTTAACATGGGTCAGACATTGTGGAAGGTTAGTGCTGATAGTCAGGTCCGGAGGGACAGAAGTGAGCTGGTTGCCATGGTAATGAGTTTATTTCTGTTGCTAAACAGTCTTAAAATGTTATATTTTTTATCTTAACCTTTACCCAAACGTAGGGTTGCACAATATATCGAAAAAATATCGATATCGCAATATTGAGACGTGCAATATCCATATCGCAAGGATGTGCAATAATTTATTAAATTTTTATGCATTATTCATCCGTTTTTAGCGCCGAGTTATTTGACTCCGTTCTCGTCTCCTCTTAAGAACAACTCTTGTGATTTGTGTTGGTTTAAAACAAGATTGAAAAGGTACAAAAACTAGTTGTGATAAAGCTGTGACTTGTCAGGCATAACGTGTGTAGGGTACCGACTGCGGTACAGAGAAATTCTTAATTGAAAAATAAATATTGCAAAAATATCGAATATCGCAATCTTAGAGCCCATATTGCATATCGCAGAAATTTTCAATATCGTGCAGCCCTACCCAAACCCTTTTCCTAACCCTTACCCATCACCCTAACCCTTCTCCTAAACTTAACCATCGTCCCTCCGGACCTGACTATCTAGCATTAACCATTGTGGAACCAGGAAGTGGGCGGTCACTGTTGAGCTCCATTGTCCTCATAGGAAAATGTGTCTTTCCATTTGACCGCCCCAGTAGTGTCTCTGGAGCTTCTCCTCAGCAGCAGCGACGCCAGAGGGCAAACTCAGGGAAACCTCTCCAGATGATGTTGTCAAACTGGAGGATTTTCCCATGGGTTTATGTTTTTAGTTGGTGGGGACAAAACACAATAAAAAAAAGAATATCAGACTGTAGAACGAGGTCAGAGCTTTGAGATAAAATGTGTCAGAATACTGTGTTTTATAATGAAAACAACACAAATAAATAAGAAAAAGGAGTGTCATTGGTATAGCTACAGTCATCCACGAAATGAGATGCTTCTGCCATTTTTATTTCTGGAGTTTGCACATGCTCAGTTTGGCTCCAGCGTGAGAAATCATTTGTGCGCATGTAAACACACTCAATAAAATGTCCATGGGAGTTCTAGTGTTCTTATGTCAGATCATAAGGTCCCACCGTTTTTCTGAGGAACTTTAACACAGCCAATCACAACAGCCGAACAGCACCAGGCTCCGCCCCATCTGCTGCTCATAATAAAAAAGCAGAAAAAGCTAAAGAAGTTATAGAGTTTGTCCTTCAGATCCAGCGTCTCAGCGTCTCATGTCTCTCCTGATCTTTGTGTCTCTTACAGAAGACAGTTCCTCGTCCTTCAGTGTCTCATGTCTCTCCTGATCTTTGTGTCTCTTACAGAAGACAGTTCTCGTCCTTCAGTGTCTCATGTCTCTCCTGATCTTTGTGTCTCTTACAGAAGACAGTTCCTCGTCCTTCAGTGTCTCATGTCTCTCCTGATCTTTGTGTCTCTTACAGAAGACAGTTCCTCGTCCTTCAGTGTCTCATGTCTCTCTGATCTTTGTGTCTCTTACAGAAGACAGTTTCTCGTCCTTCAGCGTCTCATGTCTCTCCTGATCTTTGTGTCTCTTACAGAGACAGTTTCTCGTCCTCCAGTGTCTCATGTCTCTCCTGATCTTTGTGTCTCTTACAGAAGACAGTTCCTCGTCCTTCAGTGTCTCATGTCCTTTGTGTCTCTTACAGAAGACAGTTCCTCGTCCTCCAGCGTCTCATGTCTCTCCTGATCTTTGTGTCTCTTACAGAAGACAGTTTCTCGTCCTTCAGTGTCTCATGTCTCTCCTGATCTTTGTGTCTCTTACAGAAGACAGTTCCTCGTCCTTCAGTGTCTCATGTCTCTCCTGATCTTTGTGTCTCTTACAGAAGACAGTTCCTCGTCCTTCAGTGTCTCATGTCTCTCCTGATCTTTGTCTCTTACAGAAGACAGTTCCTCGTCCTTCAGTGTCTCATGTCTCTCCTGATCTTTGTGTCTCTTACAGAAGACAGTTCCTCGTCCTTCAGTGTCTCATGTCTCTCCTGATCTTTACGTCTCTTACAGAAGACAGTTCCTCGTCCTCCAGCGTCTCATGTCTCTCCTGATCTTTGTGTCTCTTACAGAAGACAGTTCCTCGTCCTTCAGCGTCTCATGTCTCTCCTGATCTTTAGGTCTCTTACAGAAGACAGTTTCCTCGTCCTTCAGCGTCTCATGTCTCTCCTGATCTTTGTGTCTCTTACAGAAGACAGTTCCTCGTCCTCCAGTGTCTCATGTCCTTTGTGTCTCTTACAGAAGACAGTTCCTCGTCCTTCCAGCGTCTCATGTCTCTCCTGATCTTTGTGTCTCTTACAGAAGACAGTTCCTCGTCCTCCAGTGTCTCATGTCTCTCCTGATCTTTGTCTCTTACAGAAGACAGTTCCTCGTCCTTCAGTGTCTCATGTCTCTCCTGATCTTTGTGTCTCTTACAGAAGACAGTTCCTCGTCCTTCAGCGTCTCATGTCTCTCCTATCTTGTGTCTCTTACAGAAGACAGTTCTCGTCCTTCAGTGTCTCATGTCTCCTTCTGTGTCTCTTACAGAAGACAGTTCCTCGTCCTTCAGTGTCTCATGTCTCTCCTGATCTTTGTGTCTCTTACAGAAGACAGTTCCTCGTCCTTCAGCGTCTCATGTCTCTCCTGATCTTTGTGTCTCTTACAGAAGACAGTTCCTCGTCCTTCAGTGTCTCATGTCTCTCCTGATCTTTGTGTCTCTTACAGAAGACAGTTTCTCGTCCTTCAGTGTCTCATGTCTCTCCTGATCTTTGTGTCTCTTACAGAAGACAGTTCCTCGTCCTTCAGTGTCTCATGTCTCTCCTGATCTTTGTGTCTCTTACAGAAGACAGTTCCTCGTCCTTCAGTGTCTATTCTTCATGTCTCTGCTCTCTCCTGATCTTTGTGTCTCTTACAGAAGACAGTTCCTCGTCCTTCAGTTCTGTCTCTCCTGATCTTTGGTCTCTTACAGAAGACAGTTCCTCGTCCTCAGCTGTCTCATGTCTCTCCTGATCTTGTGTCTCTTACAGAAGACAGTTCCTCGTCCTTCAGTGTCTCATGTCTCTCCTGATCTTTGTGTCTCTTACAGAAGACAGTTTCCTCGTCCTTCCAGCGTCTCATGTCTCTCCTGATCTTTGTGTCTCTTACAGAAGACAGTTCCTCGTCCTCCAGTGTCTCATGTCTCTCCTGATCTTTGTGTCTCTTACAGAAGACAGTTCTCGTCCTCCAGCGTCTCATGTCTCTCCTGATCTTTGTGTCTCTTACAGAAGACAGTTCCTCGTCCTCAGTGTCTCATGTCTCTCCTGATCTTGTGTCTCTTACAGAAGACAGTTTCCTCGTCCTTCAGTGTCTCATGTCTCTCCTGATCTTGTGTCTCTTACAGAAGACAGTTCCTCGTCCTTCAGATCCAGCGTCTCCGTGGCCTGTCTCGTCCTTCGGCTCAGTGACGACTCGTTGGTCCGGTCCAGGTCCATCTCGTGTCTCCAGCAGCTGCACATGTTCTGTCCCGCTCACGTGGACCTGAGGACGCTGGTGCCGTGTCTCTGCGTGAGTGTCCCAAACGCAGCTGCAGTCTTTGGAAAGTTTAGATTTTAACTCTTCTATCGTGTTGTGTTTCAGGGCATTCTGTTGGAGAGCAGTTCACAGACGGTAAGTTCTTCTGTCTTGGCTCGGTCTGGTCTGGTCTGCTTTGGTCTGGTTCATTTCTCTGATGTTTCCAGGTGGACTTGAGCCGCTCCAGTCTGGCTCTGAGGCGTTCTGTCGTCTCGTGTCTGAGGCAGATCGTCCAGAGAGACGCTGGAGAAGTTTGTGAACTCGCCGTGAGTTTGGTCAAAGAGCAGCTGTCCAAGGACAGCTCTGTCCTCGGTGAGACAAAAGGACCTGTTCTAGACCTGGTTTAGACCTGTTTTAGTCCTGCTTTAGTCCTGCTTTAGTCCTGCTTTAGTCCTGCTTTAGACCTGTTTCTGTCCTGCTTTAGTCTGTTTTAGTCCTGGTTTAGTCCTGTTTTAGTCCTGCTTTAGTCCTGTTTAGTCTTGTTTTAGTCCTGTTTTAGTCCTGCTTTAGTCCTGTTTTAGTCTGTTTTAGTCCTGTTTTAGTCCTGTTTTAGTCCTGCTTTAGTCCTGCTTTAGTCCTGTTTTAGTCCTGTTTTAGTCCTGTTTAGTCCTGCTTTAGTCTTGTTTTAGTCCTGTTTTAGTCCTGTTTTAGTCCTGTTTAGTCCTGCTTTAGTCCTGCTTTAGTCCTGTTTTAGTCCTGTTTTAGTCCTGTTTTAGTCCTGCTTTAGTCTTGTTTTAGTCCTGTTTTAGACCTGGTTTAGTCCTTGTTCAAGACCTGTTTATGTCCTTGTTCTAGTCCTTGTTTTAGTCCTGTCTCAGTCCTGTTTTTTCCCGGTTTCTGTCCCAGAGTGCACGCTGCGTGAGCTGGGTCTAGAGGGCGCTCTCTTCTCTCTCTTGGACCGGGAGTCGGACCCGGGTCTGAGGCAGGATCTGAACCAGACTTTGGGCTTCATGATGGTCTCCAGTCTGAGCGGTGGGAAAGTGGGACAGTGGCTCCGACTCTGCAGAGACGTTCTTTCAGCCACAACAGGTCAGAACTACGTAGACCATGATGCTTTGCTCCTTTTGAGTCTGAAGCAAAGTTAGAACAGTTTTAAAGAGAGAACACACATTTATCTTCACTTGTGTCTGTTAAAAGAGAAGAAAACTGTCTGTATAAATGTTTTTAATGGTGTTTTTGTGTTTGTTACGCGTCAGATCACGGCGACGCTCAGGACTCGCCCGACGACGAGGAGGAGAGAGAGGACTGGGCTTCTTTTGGAGCGCGCTCAGAAACTCTGTCTCCCTTCAGCGCCCTCCGGTGGTCAACGCGGCTCATCGCAGTGGAGTCTGTGTGCAGCGTGATCCAGACCTGCTCCAAGACCGGGACTACAGGTAAGACCTGCTCCAGACCTGCTCCAGACCTGCTCCAAGACCAGGACCACAGGTAAGACCACCTCCAGACCTGCTCCAGACCTGCTCCAGGACCGGGACTACAGGTAAGACCACCTCCAGACCTGCTCCAGACCTGCTCCAAGACCGGGACTACAGGTAAAACCACCTCCAGACCTGCTCCAGACCACTCCAAGACCGGGACCACAGGTAAAACCACCTCCAGACCTGCTCCAGACCGAGACCACAGGTAAAACCACCTCCAGACAGGGGCGGACTGGCCATAGGTGTATTCTGGAGAAGCATAGAACGGCCGCTTGCTTCATGGGCCAGTGGCCTCTGGTATTATTATTATTTTTTTTAAACACAGCCTGATCAGGGAGCAGCGGCCACACAGCCACAGCTGCGTAGCGCGGCAGCCTGGGAGAGGACGGACGCATGTGTGAGACGTTGAGAGGGAAAGCAGGACAGACGGGAGCACAGACCCGGCCGTAGTAGGCCTACAGGCAGTGGCTGTAGACGTGTGAAGAACTCACGGTGATGAGAGGAGCCCAGCCGCTGCAGTCTGCACATTGCTTTGATCATTAACAGCAAATAGCGGGAAATCAAACCCCCTGCATAATTTCGCGTCAGTATGACAAATATTCACAAAGTTACGAGCATAAACAGCAAATGAACTCACACGTTCATATTGCATATGGTCTAAAATTCCCCCAGATTAAAGCAAATTACATCTAGTTTTTCAAATTTTCAGACCCTCCTGCCTTCAGAGCTACTATTTTGAATTCTATAAAGGGACTTTTATTTATGTCTTACAAAACAACCACAAGGGGCACCAAATGCAATCTTGCTGACCTGCTGACAGTTTAATAATAGGACTATTCACTTCAGGTTATCTGAATCTATAAAAACAAGTCTAAAACTCACCAAATTACAGGAAATTTCACCTGTCTTTTTCAAAATTTTCTTGGGGGCAGACTTGTTTTAGACCTGGTTCAGATCCCAATCTCTCTCTGTTGCAGACGTTCTTCTTCCTCGTCTGGGGGACCTGGTTCAGACCTGGTTTAGTCCTGGTTCAGAGTCTTTCTCTCTGTTGCAGACGTTCTTGTTCCTCGTCTCGGAGACCTGGTCAGGATGTCGTTCATGGCGTCCACAGACCACAGCGCCCCCCTCAGGCTGGCAGGACTACACACACTCATGGAGATCATCAGAGCCTTCAGTTCCATCCAAGAACCAGAGTTTCCAGGACACTTCATCCTGGAGCAGTACCAGGCTAATGTAAGGACCGCAGACCCAGACCAGGACCACAGACCAGGACCACAGACCAGGACCAGGCCAATGTAAGGACCACAGACCAGGACCACAGACCCAGACCAAGACCAGACCAGACCAGGACCAGGCCAATGTAAGGACCACAGACCCAGACCAGGACCAGACCAGGACCAGGACCAGGCCAATGTAAGGGCCAGAACCAGACCAGGACCACAGACCAGGACCAGGCCAGAGCAGAACCAGACCAGAGCAGAACCAGACCAGGACAACAGACCAGGACCAGGACCAGGCCAATGTAAGGACCACAGACCCAGACCAGGACCAGACCAGGACCAGGCCAGAGCAGAACCTCAGACTAGGACAACAGACCAGGACCAGACCAGAGCAGAACCAGACCAGGACAACAGACCAGGACTACATCAGAGCCACAGAACCAGGACTAGGTTTAGACTCAACACAAGAGCACAAGCAACGCAGTCTCATCAAGAAATGCCCCACATCCAAACTGCTGAGTGTTTGCTGCTTTAGCATAACATCCTTGATATTTATTTCTTGTAGACACTTAAGCGTATTCTTAAATGGAATTGTCTGCTGCCTTGTAACTTCTCTCCGTTAGCGTAGTTTGGAGACAATCCACTTCAGAGGGTAAGGACCAGGCCTGAGGCTGTCATAGTTTTTTGGTGCAGATGAGATAGAGGGAGAAGGTGAGCCATGCCTTTCTCCTTCATACCATCCCAGTCCAGCACAGCCCCTCACTGGGCCACTGTCTTTGCTGTGAGTGGATTGCTCCACGACTGGGTGGCTTCCTCGAAGCACTCTGGTCTTGCGGTCTGTGTGAGGGTGAAATGCTCCACGTCCGCCTCAGCCTCCGCTGAGGAGAGGCTGATGAGCTCATCACCGGAGTCAGAAGTCGTCCTGGGAGTGAAGCGGCTTGGTCACAACACCGGCCTCCAGCTCGTCAGGACCAAAAAGAGAATCCAGGTCCTCCATCTGACAACTCCAAGAGGTATCGGTCTCTGCGGGGGATGGTGTTTCCCCGAGCGTGTACCTCCACATTTGTAAGATTTCAGAGGCACCTTCTTCTCCATGGTGAGGAGAGGTCAGCGCTGGGTGTAACTCCGAATAAAAGTTAGAAACTAGTGAAAAAGACAGTAGTTGTTTGGGGACAAATTTACTACCTACTACCGGAGCGAGAAGAGTGTAAAGACTGAGGTGGGACGTGTTCGTCACGCACTGTAGACAGGAGCAGCCCCGCCTCCTCTACGTCGCGTACGTCTCACGGCCAGTCACGGACTGACGTAGTGATATAAGTCTTCTGTGAAACCAGTGAGAGCTGTTCCTGTATGTGAAAGAGAACTATTCATCCAATCTCATCAGCTCTGTTTCTCATTTCCACTAAAGCTGTAAACATCTGATCAGTGACATTTCAGTTTGTGTTAGAAGCCGCTCTGAATGTCCAGGACGTTTGACTAAAAGAGAAGAAATGATAATACACTGTTTGGTTTGATCGATTGATAAAAGGTGAGTGTTGTGTTTCAGGTGGGAGCAGCTCTGAGGCCGGCGTTTGCTCCTGATGCCCCGCCAGACGTCACCGCTAAAGCCTGCCAGGTCAGAGGTCAACACTTCTACTCAAACACAGACATGAGCACAGCAGAGTTTTATGAGAATCTCTCTTAAACAGGTCTGCAGCGCCTGGATCTGCTCCGGCGTCGTCCGTGACCTCAGAGATCTCAAACGAGTCCATCAGCTGCTCGTCTCGTCTCTGTTAAAGATCCAAACTGAACGAGAATCAAACTCACACTTTACAACGAAGCCACAGCGACAATGGAAACTCTGGCTGTGCTCAAGGCCTGGGCTCAGGTGGGTTTGGACCAGACTCAGACCTGACTTAGACCTGACTCAGACCTGATTTAGACCAGACTTAGATGTGATTTAGATTTGAGTAAATCACGTCAAAAACACAGGATTGAGTCAGGTCTAAATCCTACTTCTTCTCACAGGTTTACATTGTGGCGGTGCAGAGGAGCAGGGACAGCTCTGATTGGTCCATTGACTCTTCTTCTTCTTCTGCTGCTGCAGCCAATGAGGTGGCAGCTCCTGAGTCCGGAGGGGCGGGCTTCTGCAGCTGGTCCAATCAGATCTGCCGACTCTGAGCCGTCTGTGGCTGTCGGCGCTTCAGGATCAGGCGGCGCTCAGTCTGCCTCCGGACAGTCAGAGCACCGGTGAGAGATCAATAATAGAATCATATACAGCAACAGATCAATAATATACAGCTTAACACAGCAGCGGATCAATAACAGAGAAACAGATCAATAACAGAGAGTTTAATCCGGCGCTCAGTCTGCCTCCGGAGAGTCACAGCGGTCAGAAATGATTTATTCTTTTCATGTACTGTATTTTCCGGACTATACATCGCTCCAGAGTAGACGTCGCAGAAGCCCCAAAATGCAATGAATTTTACATTTTTTGATTAATGACCCAGCCCTACTTTTCTGCCTTGTTTCAATAATTTTGTTCTTATTTCAAGTCAAATGATCTGCTGGTGAAGTAAAATAGACATTTTTACTGATGCCATTGGCACATTTGAGTCAAATCTCTTGAAAAGAGACAGAAATGTCTTGAAACAAGTGAAATCAGCGACAATTATCTAGTATTCTACCGTATTTTCCAGACTATAAGTCGTACTTTTTTCATCGTCTGACAGGGGACGACTTATTTATATAAAATAAATGTGAGTTTGTGAATAACTATTAATATATTACGGGTCCCGACCGGACTCAAGCTCTGCTTCTCAAATGAGGGACAAATGCCGTTTCTTTTGCCGCTGTTCCTCCAGTGAGACATGACACTGTTGCCTCCGAGGTGCAGACACTTGTGTAAGTGCAGAGCTAAAACTGTAAACCTGGAGGCTGCAGTCTCATGAACCGCTCTGACGCTCAGAAGAGCACGTAGGGCTCCACTCAATGAAAATAACGAGACAGAGAGCTTTGATTCGATCTGATATCAAGAGTAGTAGTTCTCTTGACCAGGATCGCTTTAAAGACAAACACTGATGTTTATCTGGTGGTGGCTGGTAAACAACAAAAACTTTCTGCAGCTGCATTCCTGGTTTCACGCGGATCACTCGCAGATACGGCAGAAGCAGCGCAGGGAATAACTTTCTAAAGGAATTAATGAATGAAGGACTGCTGTTTATGCAGGAGAGGTGGAAATGGAGTTTGGGTAAAAAAACAGGCAGTGGATTTAGAGGAAAGAGAAGTGTGGAACCTGCTGCAGGTAAACAACTACACTCAAGTCACATTGTAATTATGTAAACTAATTTCCCCAAAAAAGTGCGACTTATACTTCGGTGCGACTTATGTACGTTTTTGTATTCTAAAATATGCATTTTGGGGCTTCTGCGACGTACGTATACTATACTGGAAAATACAGTAGTAGTTTTAACCAAGATTAAATACATTTTTAAAAAGTTTTTACTTCTGTAGATTTACACATGTTTATGTTTGTACTTTTACTCAAGTAAATGAGTTCCAGCAGCACTGTGACTTTTACCAGAGTCTTTTTACACAAGTCACTGCACTTTTATTTAAAGGAGACCTATTATGTCAAATTCACTTTTCTAAGTTTTTAACCTCGTTATGATGGCCTCCTTCATCATTAGTTTACTCAGAGTTATATTTGAATTGATTCATTCATGTTGGAGTAATCTTGTTTTGTTTTTCAGCTGCAGCTCAACTGCTCAGAAATCCTCGTTCTCACCTACCACCTATCCCCTCCTACTTGTCTGTATTTACTTGTTATAATTCAAAGATTAAACTCAAAGTGAAGCATAAATGATTCAATATTGTCCATATTCACTTTCCAACAAAAAAATAGTTTTTAAAATCTGTTGCTTTTTACAGTTACATTTTAGAATGAAGAGGCGGGGCTTATCAGATCTGCAGTTTTGAACAGGAAGTCAGTAGAGCTGTTTCTATTTTAAGTTGTTTTAGATCTACTTTGTGTTTTACAATGAACAAAAGGTAAATTACTGATCTGCACATGTTCTAGTTTCTTACTAAATATAAAAAAAAAACCAATAGGACCTTACGTTGTGATCTCTGCTCTCAGGAGGGACGTTCTCCCCTCTCTCTCTCTCTCTCCTCTCTCCCTCTCTGTTTGCTGAATGTCTCTCTCTCTCTCTCTCTCTCTCTCTCTCTCTCTCTCTCTCTCTCTCCGTGTATTTGCTGTATGTCTTACCCTCTCTTCTCTCTCTCTCTCTCCCTCTCTCCCTTCTCTCTTCTCTCTTTCAGGAGGGACGTTCTTCTCTCCGGAGACTCTCCTTCAGGCTCGTGTTCACTTCAGTCGTCCTGGGCTCAGATCCTGCACGCTTCAGCGCTCTGGCTCCGCTGCTCAGGTCTGGTCACCACGGACGACGCACCCGCCACCTGTCCCGCCCGGCCACGCCCACCTCGTTAGGACGCTCAGGGGCGGAGCCAAGAGCCCGGAGGACGAGAGCGCAGACAGACTCCACCTGATCCTGGGTCAGAACCAAACACATCAGAAGTTTACTGAAGAACACTCATTTATGACACGCTTGGTCTTTTTACAATAGTTTCTCTCTTTCACTAAACTTGTTCTGAACTGAAAATGTTGGTCTGTAAAACAAATCCTCAGAACGAATCCTCAGAACGAATCCTCAGAACAAATCCTCAAACAAATCCTCAGAACACTCTGGAGCATCGCACGAACAAAAAATCAGCTGTTTCACAATTTTATCTCTTATAAAATTCAGTCAAAATGTGTGATTCCTGCATGATTGTAGGTTATGTATTTTTACAAATGATTGTACAAACAATATTTTAGAAATAAAAGTCATCAGTTATGCTAAAAAAGTCTGGGGAAGACTCTTTTAAAGGTGCACTGTGTAACTTTTTGGAAGTGAAAGGTCGACTATATATTCCAATAGAAATAGAACATTAAAACCATACGTAGGAACATAAATACAGCTAAAGGAACATATTCTCCATGGAAACACAAGAAGAAGCCGTCCCACAGCCCAAACAACAATCCATTTTGTGGCAATGCATGCCCACTTAAAGGTTGTATGGAGGATTTTCAAAAATAGTTTGTTGTCAGTCTTGGTCAACAACAGTTGCATAGATTTGTAAGAGTCTTGTACTTATGATAAACAAAATAATATTATAAAAATATATAAACTGTGGACATGATGAGGCCAGTAAAATGTTGACCAATAGATAACGAGTACCTCGTTATCTATGCCTGTAACTCATTGGCCCAGTTGCAGTGAAGGGCGTGGCACTGGAGGAGAAACACATGAGCATCATTTGAGAAACAACAAACAGCTGTTGGATTTGAAAAATCCTCCAGACAAGCTTTTACGTGAAAACACTGATTTTTATTATGTTTGCACTGCCACAAAGACAAAAATGACAAAACATGCATGTTCAAGTGTGTTTTTGGACAGAAAGTTACACACTGCACCTTTAAAGCTGATTTTCACTCTGCAAACACAATTTAGGTTTAAACGGGACAACTTCCCTTTCGTCAATACAGCGCTGCATTCAGCTCCTGATCAAACTAAATGATTTATTATTCATTTCAGACAAACTCAGTGACAACCCTTTACTTTAAAGGAGGTTTTCACTTTTATGTAAATAACCTGTCGTAGCTGGAGTTTGTCTTCAGTGGACAGGTTCTGAGCAGATGTTTGACTTTTATTTGAAAAAGGCTCCTCCACATTGTGACAGAAGTCTGACCAGAAAACCTGATCAAATGTGTTTCTGAGCAGTTTTCTTTTGGTCACATGATCATCTGTGTGTGTGTCTCTGTGTTCCAGGCGTGTCTCTGCAGTTCCTGTGTTCTCCTCACTCTCACAACCAGATGGAGAACATTCTGTCCAGTCTCCAGGCTCTGAAGGTTCTGCTGGAGATTCCCTGGTCCAGGAGCCGCATCAGCAACGACCAGGTCTGAGCTCCAGGGGCAGTAGAGAGGGGTCCTCATGTAGTCCTGGTTTGGTCCTGCTTTAGTCCTGCTTTAGTCCTGCTTTAGTCCTGTTTTAGTCCTGCTTTAGTCCTGTTTTAGTCTGGTTTAGTCTGTTTTAGTCCTGCTTTAGTCCTGTTTCAGTCCTGCTTTAGTCTGTTTTTGTCCTGGTTTATCCTGTTTAGTCCTGCTTTAGTCCTGGTCTAGTCCTGGTTTTGACCCTATTTTCCTCCTCCTTTAGTCCTGGTTCTGACTCGACTCTGACCCTGGTTCTGAGCCAGTTTTCCTCCTGGTTTAGTCTTCGTTCTGACCTGGTTTTCCTCTTGGTCTAGTCCTGGTTCTGACCTGGTTTTCCTCCTGGTTCTGACCCTGGTCTTGTCCTGATTCTGACTTGGTTCTGACCCTGGCCTAGTCCTGGTTCTGACTTGGTTTTCCTAATGCTTTAGTTCTGGTTCTGACCCTGGTCTAGTCCTGGTTCTGACCCGGTTTTCCTCTGTCCCAGGTCCTCTCGGTGGAGATCTTGTCGGTCCTGCTTTAGTCCTGGTCTAGTCCTGGTTCTGTCCCTGGTCTAGTCCTGGTTCTAACCTGGTTTTCCTCTGTCCCAGGTCCTCTCGGTGGAGATCTTGTCGGTCCTGCTTTAGTCCTGGTCTAGTCCTGGTTCTGTCCCTGGTCTAGTCCTGGTTCTAACCTGGTTTTCCTCTGTCCCGGGTCCTCTCGGGTGGAGATCTTGTCGGTCCTGCTATAGTCCTGGTCTAGTCCTGGTCCTAACCCGGTTTTCCTCTGTCCCAGGTCCTCTCGGTGGAGATCTTGTCGGTCCTGCTTTAGTCCTGGTCTAGTCCTGGTTCTGTCCCTGGTCTAGTCCTGGTTCTAACCTGGTTTTCCTCTGTCCCAGGTCCTCTCGGTGGAGATCCTGTCGGTCCTGCTTTAGTTCTGGTCTAGTCCTGGTCTAGACCTGGTCCTAACCTGGTTTTCCTCTGTCCCAGGTCCTCTCGGTGGAGATCCTGTCCGTCCTCCACAGGCTGATGGTCACTCGTGAGTCGGAGCTGGTTCAGAAGCTGGTTTTGGATTTACTCAGACGAATCGTTTGTGCGACTCAGGAGAACGTCCGAGAGAAACGACACTCGGCTGAAGGTCAGAGGTCAGAGGTCAGAGGTTGAGCTGGTGGAGTGATTTCTAAACGTTACTTTTCTCTGCTTCAGTGGACGATGGAGCGGCGGAGAAGGAGACTCTGCCGGTGTTCGGAGAAGGCAGAGACACTGGAGGTTTGGTCCCGGGGAAGTCTCTGGTTTTCTCCGCTCTTCAGATCTGTCTGCGAGTCCTGGTCCGAAAACTGCCCCGGATCAGCCCCAAACTGTCCGGAGCCAAGACCAGGAGCCAGGCCGGGACAAGAGCCAGACCAAGACCAGGAGCCAGACCGGGACCAAGACCAGATCTACAGGTACAAAAGCCACATGGCCAAGGCTTGTTCTCACAGTCTGAAGGTGCGCACTGGGAGATTATTACATTGTGTTTATTTATTATCAGAAACTATTCATCTTTCTTGGGAGCTTACTTCTGCTTTAACTGCAGTTAGCTTAACTTACATCAGCCACAAACAAACCTCAAATGTTGTACAGCTCACGTACAGTGCAGATACACAAGCTGGATGTGTTTCTTGGCTGAATGTAGACCTAGTACACGTACAATCTGTGTTGGCACAAAACTAAAACTAGATTAAATGAACTGCGGTTGATGTCCCCTCGCTGTCCAGCTGTTTTGCCTCTGCTAAAGCATCAGGTTCCAGAGGTGGCTAGTAACTAAGTATTTTTACTCAAGTACTGTTCTAGAGTATCTGTACTTTACTTGAGAATTACAAAATCTGGAGACTTTTTCTTTTACTTCTTGCATTTTTCCACAAGTGTCTGTACTTTCTACTCCTACATTTTATAATCAGGTGACTTACTTTATAAGCTTTATAAACATTTGTTTTTCTTTTAAAACCAGGTCAAACCTGCTGCTGTGTATCAGAGCTTTGTGCACAACTTAACAAGTGAAAATCACCAAAATGTAATAATTTCTAACAAAAAGTACATGTTTATCACATGATAAAAGTCAGATGAATTACATATAATTCACTGTAAAGTCCATCTCACACACACAACATCACAAACCAACTTTATGCTGCAAAAATACATTTTGAGATTGGTTAAAATGGCTTAAAACCTGGATTTTTAATATTTTTTCTGGTTCAGGTGGTTTTATTTAATGGACCTAGATTATATGTTTTGATGTGTTTTCTGTCTTGTTTCAATACATTTCTTCTTATTTTAAGCCAAATTAGTTGCTAATGAACTTTTTTACTCACTTCATGGGCAAATTAGATTGAAGCTCAAATCTTTTGAAAACATCAGAACTGTTTTGAAACAAGTAAAATAATCTGACAAATATCCAGTATTCTAGTAGTTTTAACCGAGACTAGAGAATAACTTTTGTCAGTGGGATTGTACTTAAGTACTTAAGTAGATTTACACAGGTTTACTTTTAGACTTTTACTCAAGTAAAGGAGTTTCAGCAGAACATTTTTCACACGTAGCTGTACTTTTACTTGAGCAGTGGACATCAGTGTTAGGGATGTCAAGATTAACCGGTTTTTCAATAATCGTGAATATTTTCCCCACGGTAGGTTATTCGTAGAATTTTTACAACTCACGGTAAACCGCAAACACGTCTTTTACATCTTCCGCGGCGTGTGTCGTCAACTCACCGCTAGTTGAAAGGCTGCTGAAGTTAGTGCTTCAGGAGTTGTATCCATCCAAATAATCTAGTCCAGGGTTGCTTTATAGATGACCAGTGCATTGTGCGGCTGAAGAGTGTCCAAGATGTAAGACGTGCCACTGAAAAGCTGCCGCTAAAGAGCTAACACATCCTACATGATCCAGCATCTTCGATACGATCGTCCCTCGCTGTTCGTCCAAGTAAAGGTAAAGAAACAACGTAAATCCTTTAAACGAAGCGCTCCAGAGAGAATCACACAGCTCACGGCAAAAGTAACTGCGTATTTATGCTTCATTTGACATAAAGTCTGACCTGAAAGTAAAACTAAAGCAGAGACGCTGCAGACGTCATGACGACGCTGGGAAAACAAAACGTGTGGATGACGTCGCCTTCGTGAGTCACGTGACAGATATCACACATAATATATTATTAGTAATCGATCTCTCCTTGTAAGTAGAATGAGAATATTAAAGCATCATTAAAGGGACAATAATGTTTAAAAAAAAAGCTTGATTAATAATTTGTTTAAAACATTAAATTATTATTTTCAAAGGATAATTATTTAAAATAATTGCATTTATTATTTTTAATCTAGGCTACATCATATTTATGTAATACAATCAGTGTCACTGTCAGCAAATCAAATTCTAATAATTTAGATTTAAAATATATATATTTGTATTTTTTATTCTTTATGCCAATAATCGTGAATAATCGCAAAATCGTGATTTTTCTTTTTGCTTTAATCGTGATTCTAAAATTTGATCTCGTGACATCCTAATCAGTGTTTTTGCCATCTCTGTCAGGTTCTCATGTAAAGTCTGTGGTTTGTGAAGTGTTCTAGCTTCTCTTTGTGCGTCCAAAGCAACAGCCTGGATTTGAGCCCAGTCAAACGTGTCCAGGGCGTCAGAGCCATGTGAAAGCTCAGAGGAACAGCTCACAGATGCTTTGAGCTTTTGTAACGTCTGTGTTTCCTCAGGTCTGGGTGAAGTCTGGAGCCTGTCGGACTCAGACTGTGAGCTGGTCTCTTCTGCTCTGTTTGTCCTCTCTGAGCTGCCGTCCCTCTGCTCTCCTGAAGGTCAGAGTTCATCCTCACACGCTGCTCTGTGATTGGCTTCTCTCTGACTGGCTGCTTTGTCGCTCACAGGAAGCGTCTCGGTGCTGCCCACGGTCCTGTATCTGCTGCTGGGAGTTCTGCGAGAGCTGGTGCACAGGCCTCACCATCTACAAAGTCCTGGTCCTGCAGGTCTGGTCCGGTCCTGTCTCCGGTCCTTCAGAGCCGTTCTGTCCAGTCCCATGAGTCGTCAGGAGAAGAGCCGCGAGTCCTGGGCCCAGCTTCTGCAGTCTGCTCTGAGCTCTGTGCTGCTGCTGTGGGAGAACGGTAAAGGAACGCTGTTAAATCTGACAAACACGGGTCTGCAGATGATCCTCGGACCTTCTTCTCTCCTCACAGCTCTTTGTCTGGTGTCTGCAGATGATCCTTGGACCTTCTTCTCTCCTCACAGCTCTTTGTCTGGTGTCTGCAGATGATCCTCAGACCTTCTTCTCTCCTCACAGCTTTTGTCTCGTGTCTGTAGATGATCCTTGGACCTTCTTCTCTCCTCACAGCTCTTTGTCTTCAGATGATCTCGACCTTCTTCTCTCCTCACAGCTCTTGTCTCGTGTCTGTAGATGATCCTTGGACCTTCTTCTCTCCTCACAGCTCTTGTCTGCAGATGATCCTTGACCTTTTCTTCTCACAACTCTTTGTCTGGTGTCTGCAGATGATCCTCAACTTCTTCTCTCTCACAGCTCTTTGTCTCGTGTCTGTAGATGATCTTGGACTTCTTCTCTCCTCACAGCTCTTTGTCTGCAGATGATCCTCGGACCTTCTTCTCTCCTCACAGCTCTTTGTCTGCAGATGATCCTTGGACCTTCTCTCTTCTCAATCTTTGTCTGGTGTTGCAGATGATCTCAGACCTTCTTCTCCTCACAGCTCTTTGTCTCGTGTCTGTAGATATCTTGACCTTCTCTCTCACAGCTCTTTGTCTGGTGTCTGCAGATGATCTCGGACCTTCTTCTCTCCTCACAGCTCTTTGTCTGCAGATGATCCTTGGACCTTCTTCTCTCCTCACAGCTCTTTGTCTGGTGTCTGCAGATGATCCTTGACCTTCTCTCTCCTCACAGCTCTTTGTCTGTCTGCAGATGATCCTTGGACCTTCTTCTCTCCTCACAGCTCTTTGTCTGCAGATGATCCTTGGACCTTCTTCTCTCCTCACAGCTCTTTGTCTGCAGATGATCCTGGACCTTCTTCTCTCCTCACAGCTCTTTGTCTGTAGATGATCCTTGGACCTTCTTCTCTCCTCACAGCTCTTTGTCTGGTGTCTGCAGATGATCCTGGGACCTTCTTCTCTCCTCACAGATGATCCTTGGACTTTTCTCTCCTCACAGCTCTTTGTCTGGTGTCTGCAGATGATCCTCGGACCTTCTTCTCTCCTCACAGCTCTTGTCTGCAGATGATCTTGGACTTCTTCTCTCCTCACAGCTCTTTGTCTGTGTCTGTAGATGATCCTTGGACCTTCTTCTCTCCTCACAGCTCTTTGTCTGGTGTCTGCAGATGATCCTGGACTTCTTCTCTCCTCACAGCTCTTTGTCTGCAGATGATCCTTGGACCTTCTTCTCTCCTCACAGCTCTTTCTCTCGTGTCTGCAGATGATCCTTGGACCTTCTTCTCTCCTCACAGCTCTTGTCTCGTGTCTGCAGATGATCCTTGGACCTTCTTCTCTCCTCACAGCTCGTTTCTCGTGTCTGCAGATGATCCTTGGACCTTCTTCTCTCCTCACAGATGATCCTTGACCTTCTTCTCTCCTCACATCTCTTTCTCTCGTGTCTGCAGATGATCCTTGGACCTTCTTCTCTCCTCACAGCTCTTTGTCTCGTGTCTACAGATGATCCTTGGACCTTCTTCTCTCCTCACGCTCTTTGTCTGCAGATGATCCTTGGACCTTCTTCTCTCCTCACAGCTCTTTATCTCGTGTCTGCAGATGATCTTGGACCTTCTTCTCTCCTCACAGCTCTTTGTCTCGTGTCTGCAGATGATCCTTGGACCTTCTTCTCTCCTCACAGCTCTTGTCTGTGTCTGCAGATGATCCTTGGACCTTCTTCTCTCCTCACAGATGATCCTTGGACCTTCTTCTCTCCTCACAGCTCTTTGTCTGCAGATGATCCTTGGACCTTCTTCTCTCCTCACCGCTCTTTGTCTGCAGATGATCTTGAACCTTCTTCTCTCCTCACAGATGATCCTTGGACCTTCTTCTCTCCTCACAGCTCTTTGTCTGCAGATGATCCTTGGACCTTCTTCTCTCCTCACCGCTCTTTGTCTGCAGATGATCCTTGGACCTTCTTCTCTCTCACGATGATCCTTGGACCTTCTTCTCTCCTCACAGATGATCCTTGGACCTTCTTCTCTCCTCACAGATGATCCTTGGACCTTCTTCTCTCCTCACAGCTCTTTGTCTGGTGTCTGCAGATGATCCTTGGACCTTCTTCCTCCTCACAGCTCTTTCTCTCGTGTCTGCAGATGATCCTGAGGTGGACTTGGACCGGTCTTCTCTTCTCACGGCTCTGTCTCAGTTCCTCCTCTGTTCCTCTGAAGTCTGCAGTGTGTCTCTGTGTCGTCTCAGTCTGGACAAGTTCATCTGCGCCATCGACTCCAAAGATCCTCAGGTAAGACAGACCACCTTTAGTCTTGTTTTAGTCCTGTTTTAGTCCTGTTTTAGTCCTGTTTTGGTCCTGTTTTAGTCCTGTTTTAGTCCTGCTTTAGTCCTGCTTTAGTCCTGTTTTAAGTCCTGTTTAGTCCTGTTTAGTCCCTGTTTTAGTCCTGTTTTAGTCTGCTTTAGTCCTGCTTTAGTCCTGCTTTAGTCCTGTTTTAGTCTGCTTTAGTCCTGCTTTAGTCTGCTTTAGTCCTGCTTTAGTCTGCTTTAGTCCTGTTTTAGTCCTGCTTTAGTCCTGTTTTAGTCCTGCTTTAGTCCTGCTTTAGTCCTGCTTTAGTCCTGTTTTAGTCTGCTTTAGTCTGTTTAGTCCTGTTTTAGTCCTGTTTTAGTCTCTTTAGTCCTGCTTAGTCTGCTTTAGTCCTGCTTTAGTCTGCTTTAGTCCTGTTTTAGTCCTGCTTTAGTCCTGCTTTAGTCTGCTTTAGTCTGCTTTAGTCTGTTTAGTCCCTTTAGTCCTGCTTTAGTCCTGTTTTTTTTTTTAGTCTGTTTAGTCCTGTTTTAGTCCTGCTTTAGTCTGTTTTAGTCCTGTTTTAGTCCTGTTTTAGTCCTGTTTTTAGTCCTGTTTTCAGTTCTGATAGACTTATTACTTGATAGATAAATGTCTAGAGTTTATTCTTTCTGATTATCCACTGTTCTCTCAATAGTTCTGTTCTGTTCTGTTCCGTTCTGGTTTGTGCAGGTCCAGACTGTGAGCTTCCAGCTGCTGCGTTCACTGTTCCAGGCTCCAGATCCGCTCTGTGGATCTACATCCGGGCTTTAGGTCCAGCTCTGGTCCGATTCCTCAAGGTAAAACATCCGGTCTGTCCGGGTCTGTTTCTGGTCTGACTCTGGTCTAACTCTGGTCTAACTCTGGTCTGACTCTGGTCTGATCTGGTCTGACTCTGGTCTGACTCTGGTCTGTTTTTTCAGACGGTGGAAAGATCTCGTCCTCAGACTCAGGAGGAATGGGTCCGGTTCTGGAGGCAGTGAGAGCCACAGAGAGTCTGGTCCAGGCGCAGAACCTGAGAACAGTAAGAACTGAACCAGGACTAAAACAGGACTAAACCAGGACTAAACCAGGACTAAAACCAGACTAAAACAGGATAAAGAAGGACTAAAACAGGACTAAAAAAAGGACTACAATAAAAACAGGACTAAAACAGGACTAAACAGGACTAAAACCAGGACTAAAACAGGACTAAACAGGACTAACAGGACTAAACAGGACTAAAACAGGACTAAAACAGGACTAAAACAGGACTTGAACAGGACTAAAACAGGACTAAAACAGGACTAAAACAGGACTAAACAGGACTAAAACAGGACTAAAACAGGATAAAAACAGGACTCTAAACCAGGACTAAACAGGTCTAAAACAGGAGTAAAACAGGACTAACCCAGGACTAAAAGGTCTAAACAGGACTAAAAAAAACTAAACAGAACAGGACTAAACCAGGACTAAACAGGACTAAAACAGGAACTAAAACAGGACTAAACAGGACTAAAACAGGATAAAGACTAAAAACAGGACTAAACAGGACTAGTCTAAAACGGAGTAAACAGGACTAACCAGGACTAGACAGGTCTAAAACACTAAAACAGGACTAAAGCAGACTTAAACAGACTAAAACGGACTAAAACAGGACTAAACACTAAACAGGACTAAACCAGGACTAAACAGGTCTAAAACAGGGTAAAACAGGACTAAACCAGGACTAAACCAGGACTAAAACAGGTTAAAACAGGATAAAACAGGACTAAACCAGGATAAAACAGGACTAAAACAGACTTGAACAGGACTAAACAGGACTAAACAGGACTAAAACAGGTAAAACCAGGACTAAACCAGGTCTAAACAGGAGTAAACAGGACTAAACCAGGACTAAACCAGGTCTAAAACAGGAGTAAAACAGGACTAAACAGCTAAAGGACTAAAACAGGACTTGAACAGGACTAAACAGGACTAAAACAGGACTAAAACAGACTAAACAGACTAAAAACAGGAAAGGACTAAAACAGGACTAAAACGGACTAGAACAGGACTAGAACAGAAACCTAAAAGACTAAAACAGACTAAAACAGGACTAAACAGGACTAAAACAGGACTAAACAGGACTAAAACAAAACAGGACTAAAACAGGACTAAAACAGGACTAAAACAGGACTAAACAGGACTAAAACACAGGACTAGAACAGGACTAGACAGGAAACCAGGACTAAACAGGACTAAAACAGGACTAAAACAGGACTAAAAGCAGGACTAAAACAGAACTAAAACAGGACTAAAGCAGGACTTGTATAACAGTCTTATTCTTGGTCTCAGTCTTGTTCTTGTCTAAGTCCTCGTCTGGTCTGGGTTCAGGGCCACAGTTGGTGTCTCTGCTGCTGCGCTGCTCGTCTCGTTCCTATTGGATGAGAACGCTCTAAGCTCCGCCCCTCGGCCTCTCGCTCTCTGCACGACTCGGCTCTGAAGGACCTGATGAGGATCGGACCAGCACCCTGCCTTTTCAGGTTCGACTGTGCCACTGCGCCACACACACCAAAACACAGCAGCAGCTTCACTAAGAGACGTTTATGTCTCACAGTTTGTCTTTTGTCCCAGGTCTTGATAGTTTGTCTCTTTTGTCCAGGTCTGTGATGAGTTTGTCTCTTTTGTCCAGGTCTGTGATGAGTTTGTCTCTTTTGTCCAGGTCTGTGATGAGTTTGTCTCTTTTGTCCAGGTCTGTGATGATTTGTCTCTTTTGTCCAGGTCTGTGATGAGTTTGTCCTTTTGTCCCGGTCCGTGATGAGTTTTCTCTTTTGTCCCAGGTCTGTGATGAGTTGTCTTTGTCTCTTTTGTCCCGGATGAGTTTGTCTCTTTTGTCTCTTTTGTCTCAGGTCTGTGATGAGTTTGTCTCTTTTGTCAGGTCTGTGATGAGTTTGTCTCTTTTTGTCCGGTGTGATGAGTTTGTCTCTTTTGTCCAGGTCTGGATGAGTTTTGTCTCTTTTGTGTCTCTTTGTCCAGGTCCGTGATGAGTTTGTCTTTTGTCCGGTTGTGATGAGTTTGTCTCTTTTGTCCCAGGTCTGTGATGAGTTTGTCTCTTTTTGTCCAGGTCTGTGATGAGTTTGTCTCTTTTGTCCAGTCTGTATGAGTTTGTCTTGGTCTGTGATGAGTTTCTCTTTTGTCTTTGATGAGTTTGTCTCTTTTGTCCCAGGTCTGTGATGAGTTTTGTCTCTTTTGTCCCAGGTCTGTGATGAGTTTGTCTCTTTGTTCTTTTGTCTCAGGTCTGTGATGAGTTTGTCTTTGTCTCTTTTGTCCAGGTCGTGATGAGTTTGTCTCTTTTGTCCAGGTCTGTGATGTTTGTCTCTTTTGTCTCTTTTGTCCCAGTCTGTGATGAGTTTGTCTCTTTTGTCCCAGGTCTGTGAGTTTTTGTCTCTTTTGTCTCTTTTTGTCCAGGTCTGTGATGAGTTGTCTCTTTTGTCCCAGGTCTGTGATGATTTGTCTTTTGTCTTTTTGTCCAGGTCTGTGATGAGTTTGTCTCTTTTGTCCCAGGTCTGTGATGAGTTTGTTCTTTTGTCCCAGTTGTGATGAGTTTGTCTCTTTTGTCCAGGTCTGTGATGAGTTTGTCTCTTTTGTCCCAGGTCTGTGATGATTGTCTCTTTTGTGTCTCTTTGTCCAGTCTGTGATAGTTTGTCTCTTTTGTCCAGGTCTGTGATGAGTTTGTCTCTTTTGTCAGGTCTGTGATGAGTTTGTCTCTTTTGTCCAGGTCTTGATGAGTTGTCTCTTTTGTCCCAGGTATGTGATGAGTTTGTCCTTTTTGTCCCAGGTCTGTGATGAGTTTTCTCTTTTGTCCCAGGTCTGTGATGAGTTTGTCTCTTTTCTCTTTTGTCCCAGGTCTGTGATGAGTTGTCTCTTTGTCCATCTGTTTGTCTCTTTTGTCTCTTTTGTCTAGGTCTGTGATGAGTTTGTCTCTTTTGTCCAGGTCCTGTATGAGTTGTCTTTTGTCATCTTTTGTCCCAGGTCTGTGAATGAAGTTTGTCTCTTTTGTGTCTCTTTTGTCCCAGTTGTGATGAGTTTGTCTCTTTTGTCCCAGGTTTATGAGAGTTTGTCTCTTTGTCCCAGGTCTGTGATGAGTTTGTCTCTTTTGTCTCTTTTGTCCAGGTCTGTGATGAGTTTGTCTCTTTTGTCCCAGGTCCGTGATGAGTTTGTCTCTTTGTCTCTTTTTGTCCCAGGTCTGTGATGATTTTGTTCTTTGTCCAGTCTGTGATGAGTTTGTCTCTTTTGTCTTTTGTCTCAGTCTGTGATGAGTTTTTGTCTCTTTTGTCAGGTGTGTCGATGAGTTTGTCTCTTTTGTCCAGGTCTGTGATGAGTTTGTCTTTTTGTCCCAGGTCTGTATGAGTTTGTCTTTGTCTCTTTGTCCCAGGGTCTGTGATGAGTTTGTCTCTTTTGTCCAGGTCTGTGGATGAGTTGTCTCTTTTGTCCAGTCTGTGATGAGTTTGTCTCTTTTGTCTCTTTTGTCCCAGGTCTGTGATGAGTTTGTCTCTTTTGTCCCAGGTCTGTGATGAGTTTGTCTCTTTTGTCCAGTCCTCTTTTGTCCCAGGTCTGTGATGAGTTTGTCTTGTGTCTCTTTTCCAGGTCTGTGATGAGTATGTCTCTTTGTCTCTTTTGTCCCAGGGTCGTGATGAGTTGTCTCTTTTTGTCCCAGGTCTGTTGATGAGTTTGTCCTTTTTGTCCCAGGTCTGTGATGAGTTTTGTCTCTTTTGTCCCAGGTCCTGTGATGAGTTTGTCTCTTTTGTGTCTCTTTTGTCCCAGGTCGTGATGATTTGTCTCTTTTTGTCGTGTGATGAGTTTGTCTCTTTGTCCAGGTCTGTGATGAGTTTGTCTCTTTTGTGCCCAGGTCTGTGATGAGTTTGTCTCTTGTTGTCCAGGTCTGTGATGAGTTTGTCTCTTTTGTCTCTTTTGTCCAGGTCTGTATGAGTTTGTCTTTTGTCCCAGTCTGTGATGATTGTGTCTCTTTTGTCCAGGTCGTGATGAGTTTGTCTCTTTTGTCTCTTTGTCCCAGGTCTGTGATGGTTTGTCTTTTGTCTCTTTTGTCAGTCTGTGATGAGTTTGTCTTTTGTCTCTTTGTCCAGGTCTGTGATGATTTGTCTCTTTTGTCCCAGGTCGTGATGAGTTTGTCTCTTTGTCCCAGGTCTGTGATGAGTTTGTCTCTTTTGTCTCTAGTTGAGTCTTTGTCCCAGTCTTGGTGAGTTGTCTCTTTTGTCCCAGGTCCGTGATGAGTTTGTCTCTTTTGTCCAGGTCTGTGATGAGTTTGTCTCTTTGTCCGTCTGTGATGAGTTTGTCTCTTCGTCCAGGTCTGTGATGAGTTTTTGTCTCTTTTGTCCCAGTCTGTGATGAGTTTGTCTCTTTTGTCTCTTTTGTCCCAGGTCTGTGATGAGTTTGTCTCTTTTGTCCAGGTCTGTGATGAGTTTGTCTTTTGTCTCTTTTGTCCAGGTCCGTGATGAGTTTGTCTCTTTTGTCCAGGTCTGTGATGAGTTTGTCTCTTTTGTCCAGGTCTGTGATGAGTTTGTCTCTTTGTCCAGTCTGTGATGATTTGTCTTTTTCTTTTGTCCCAGTTGTGATGAGTTTGTCTCTTTTGTCTCTTTTGTCCCAGGTCTGTGATGAGTTTGTCTCTTTTGTCTCTTTTGTCCCAGGTCTGTGATGAGTTTGTCTTTTTGTCTTTTGTCCCAGGTCTGTGATGAGTTTGTTTTTTGTCTCTTTTGTCCCAGGTCTGTGATGAGTTTGTCTCTTTTGGTGTCTATTTGTCTCAGGTCTGTGATGAGTTTTGTCATTTGTCTGTTTTGTCAGGTCTGTGATGGAGTTTGTCCTTTTGTCCAGTCTGTGATGAGTTTTGTCTCTTAGTCTGGTCTGTGTGAGTTTGTCTCTTTTGTCCCAGTTTGTCTCTTTTTGTCTCATGAGTTTGTGCTCTCTTTTGTCCCAGGTCTAGTTTGTCTCTTTTAGAGGTCGTGATGATTAGAGTTCTGAAGTTCTGTCCGGAGCTGAAGTCTCGTTGCTGGAGGGGCGATCGGGTAAACAGGACCAGCTCAGGTCTAACCCGGCTCTGAGACCTCGACCCGGAGCCAGAACCAGACAAGAGTCCGTCCATCAACTGAAGACAACTTCTCTGACAGAAGAAACCGGCCCGATTAGACAGGGTTTTAGTCCTGATTTAGGCCAGGGTTTAGTCCGATTCAGACCAGGTTTAGTCCAGGTTCAGACCGGTTTAGTCCGGGTTCTAAGTCCTGTTTTAGGTTATGTGAGCTGGATCATTCTGTCGAAGTTAAAACTCAGAATCTGGTCTCGACTGGAACAATAGTAAAGGTTCTGAATGAGTGACTCTTTGACCAAGTCAGAGAAGAGAGAGAGAAGAGAGAGAGAGAGAGAGTAAGAGGAAGAATGAGAAGAAAAGAGAGAGAAAATGGAGACAGAGGGAGAGAGAAGAGAGGAGAGGGGGATAGGAAAGAGGAAGGACAAGGGAAGAGTGGGAGAGACGGGGGAGAGAGAAGTGAGAAAGAGGAGAAAGAGGGGAGAAAGGAGGGGGAGAGGAGAGATAAAGAATGAGAAGAAATAGAGAGAGAGAGAGAGAGTGATAAGAGAGGGAGAGAGAAGAGGGAGAGGAAAGGAGCGAGAAGGAGGAAGGAAGGAAAGAGGGAGGAGAGAGAGAAGAGGGGAGAAGGAAAAAGAGAGAGAGGAAGGAGAAAGAAGCAAAGAGAGAAAAGGGGGAGAGAAGAGAGAGAGACGAAAGAAGAGAGAAGGAGGAGGGAGAGAGAGAGAAGAAAGCAGAAAGATGGTAAAATAGACAAAATGTTGATGATGATGTGACAACCAAATCTATTCTTCTGGTTTTCTTTCTGATTGGTCGGATATTTCAGATAAAACTTTCTCTTAGCTGTGATTGGCTGAAGGTCTGACACACCATTCGCTCTGAATCAGATTTTTTATTTTTCTGCTTGACTTCCTGGTTTAATTTGTCGATGATTGACAGCTCCTCCTCTCTGAGAGTCCTGTAGCGTGTCTGATTGGTTGAGAAGTGCTGTGTTTGACAGGGAGCGAGTCGACAATGAAAAGTTGGAGCCAGCTTCAGAACTTGGTTAGTTTTGAAATGTCAGGACAATTGCTTCTTCTTTTTCTGAAGAGCACTGAGAAGTAGAGGACCTAACTGCTGCGACTCTGACCTGGCTCTGAAACTTGGACTTTCTAAAAATCTTTGCCTTGTAGAGATTTTGAAGTGCTGGTAGAAAGTCTATGTTATTTGGAGTTGTTGTATTAAAAGGTGTGAATGGTGTTGTAGTGAATGAGGATAATGTGAGGGCGAAGAAAGAGCTAGAAACTGTGAACTTACCTCATAGCGGGGGGATTCGCTCATTGCGTCTCGCTCTCGCTTCTTTCATCT
>JBBPFD010000317.1:0-35073 GCA_038363315.1 Mugilogobius chulae
TTGGTCCACAATGATAACACCAGACATTTATATACATCCTCTGACTCAGGAAGGATGTGGTTGTAATATCGTCGATTTGCAGGTTTTGGACATATTTAGTTTTAGTTTATAGCGCTAGAGGGGGGGCACAGCTTGCTTTGAGACAGATATTCGTCGTGGGAGGGCGGGGATGCAAATTTAAATTCGGGGGCAAGAGACAGCTGAGCAGTTGAGGAAGACGGAGGTAGAGGGAAACCGTGGCGAAAGAAAGATTTATAGACTCCCGCAACAGCTGACGAGTAGATGCATGAAGCCTATCCTCCAAACATTCACATTCTTACCTCCGCTGTCACGGCGCTGGTGTTTGAGCCGCATGTGCGCCACATGTACATGCTGTATTGTCGCCGTTTCTTCTCTCTCTTTTCCTGTGCGCGCTGTGCGTAAACGCGCTGTATCCACGTGAATTAAGAGGTTTAGGCTTTGCCAAAATAAAACTTTGCTTGTAATGAAACCGAATGTAACAGCCCAGCGTGAGGTTGAAGTTTCGCGCAGTACTTAAAGGCACAGCGGCCCAAAGCGGCATCGATAAGAAGAATCGATAAGAGAGGAGACTAACGATTCCAGTGGATTGCTAAAAATAGAACGGCGGTTCCCAAGTAGAACAGCGGTTCTCGAGACCCCATCCCTAGTCCTGGATACAACAGTCTAACCAGGGGCGGCTCGTTACTAAGGGCGATAGCATGACGCAGCGCCCAACAAAAAGGAAACAATTTGTGCGAAGTGTTAGTTAAAGTTGATCAAAACCCATCAAAATCTGATAAAATGTCATAAAACATCCTTGTCCAATCAGAATCTTTGGACAATCTTTGGTGTGATCTCAGCCTGCTTAAACTCTACTGAATCTAATGTAAGAGTGTTTTTTTCCCAAATTTCAGCCTTACAATGCAAACTAATAGGACCTGCGGATGCTGCACCTCGCGTGCGTCACGTCATGTGTGTGACGACGCAGGCATGTTCATCTGTCAGACAGCAGAGCCAGAGTGATTCGGGCTAGTGATCCAACTCAAAAAAACAGCTACGACCCTGAGACCAAAGTTAAACACCAGATAAGTTACAACAAAATGTGGAGAAGGTATAATCGTGTTTTGCAAGTTGGACTCAGAGTTGTGTATTACTGTGGACACTCATACTGGTTTTATTGTCTTATAAATAACAAATAAATGTTAAAAAATAAAGCCCTATGAAGTTTTGTACTGGGTGCTAGTGCTAGAATAGTCTGGTCCGGGGGGTCAGAAGTGAGCTGGTTGCCATGGTAATGAGTTCATTACTGGGCCTAAACTGTTATATATTTTTTTATCCAACTCTTTGTCTTAACCTTAACCATTATCCGAACCCTTTTCCTAAACTGTACGTTCTCCTGAATAATCACTCATTTCCGACACAACTATAGCATTTACCATTTACTGGTCTGGATCTGGATTTTATTGTTTTATTGACAGAAGTTGGTCACGGGGTCATATGATGTAAAATTGAACTATATTGATTGATTAGACAACATCATTGCGGGTATTGGGCTTAATGTATTAACAGTAATGCTGCGTTCAGACCAACAGCGTCTTGGCGTATTTGCGTCTATTTTCAATGTTAAGTCAATGTAAACCCGCGTCTTGAGCGTTCAAGCGAATTTTCCGCGCGTATTGATGTCTGGGGCGTCAGTTGACGCGCGTTTTGGCTTCTGAAAACGCGGCGTCTTGCGGATTAGAAGCTGGAAGCTGCGGCGGCCGCAAATTCGCCCGAAGCTGCGGCCGCCGCAGAAGTTGGGAAAATCCATCTTCAGACGCGTTGGAAGCCGGCGTCAGCTAATCAGAGACTCCACTCCCGTATACACGTGACATGTTGTTCCTCTGTCACACCAAGAGGAAAGGACGACTGTTTACTGAAGTATTTTAGTAACTTTTTTAACGAAAGGTGGCTTGTTTGGGGGGCTTTTTTCAAAGACTTGGCCGTCCGTTGTTTTGAAAATCTGGAGACACGGCAAACACGGGACATGATCTGGACTTACAATGCGCTCACGTGGATGTATTAAAAATGCCCGGTGCCGTGTTTAAACCTGCTGTACAACGGGAGGAGCTGAGGAGACGGATATAGCAAAAAGACACTGGGGAGGAGAAAGTTGTGTGATCGGGTAAGCTCCGTTTTATAAATGCACAAGCCTCTTTCTCTCTCTCTCCTTCTCTCTCTCAACGTGGTCTGGTCTACCAGCAAAACAAAGCCTGTAAACAGGCGAGAGCTGGAAGCGCTTTGGGGCGTTAAAAGTGTCTTTTTGTCCACCCAAAGCCTTGACGCGCTTCAGAGCAGCTTAGAAGCTTATTGAGGCGTCAACAGCAGAAATAACCGGCGAATTTTCACGCGCGTTTTGGCGAATTTAGACGCAAATAAGCTGTCCGGTGTGAACGCAGCATAACACCCCTAAAGAAATTAGTCTGGAGCTGCCACTGATTCTAGCTTTAAGCGTCAGACAGAACCGAGATCGTGGGTCGTTCCCTCGTTTGTGATGCATGTTTGCAGAGACAGATCTCAGGTTTATACGCAGAGATGCAGCAGGAGAATACGGCCTTGGGCGAGGAAACACACTGAACAATGGTCAACTCATCGCAGGGTTAGAAATATACAGAGACACTTTCATAGTTGAACTTTACAGTGATGTCCAATTGACGTTTTTGGAGGTGGGAGGAAACTGGAAAACCCACAGTAACACGGGGAGAACATGCAAACTCCACCCAGAGAGATCATCAGATGTTGAATTGGTCTGAGTCAGGATTCAACCTCACGATCTCTTCATTGAGAAACCAGAGCTCACTCATGCATTGTAATTCCTCAGTGGCACATTTGATTATTTCCACAGTAGGTTAGAGATGACCGACTCACCGAAGTTCTCTCCTCCCCAGATGTCCATGGCCGTGTCGTACTTTCCCAGGTGATTGAACCAGGAGCGATCGATCACAAACAGACCTCCTGCGATTATCGGAGTCCTGGGACACAAGAGACAAGTACACTTTAGTCTAACACTGTCCTGACACAAAAGAGAGAGAGACAAATGTTCTTTAATCTGACACAAGATGGCTTCAAACAACTGCTGTAAGTCACAAAGAATAATATAACTTAAAACAAAGATTGAGAAACAGAAGTTAACTCCTTCTGTTTAAGTTTTTATAAACTCAGTAACCTTTGAAGAAGGCTAACACTGTACTGATGAGTATGCTAACCTCTCTTTGAAGTGGACATGTTATTCCTCAATTTGAGTCAAAGTTCAGTATGTTCATACTAATGACCCACGGCAGCACATGCGAGAACAAACACTGAATATGCTATATTCTGTGTTTTGCAGATGAAAATACCAAGAAGCAGGTTGAGGAACACTCATCTCCTGATCAGGGCCTTTCTATTACATGAACATTTGACTGCTGCATAGATACAGTTGGCAATGTGTCATGTTTGGGGGCGTGGCCTGCTGTGGGGGACAGTCATAGACAAAGTCTTATGGGAAACTGAACATTTTACCTCTTTAAAGGCGTTTTCTGACAAACAACGTGTATTTTAACACATCTTACTCAAGTTGGAGGTTACTAATGTGGAGTTATGTCAGAAAAACAAACAGTTCTGTAACTGTGAAAATGCCCCCAGCAGCGCTGGTATCATGTTAGCATTTAGCTCACAGCTGCCATTAGCATTGTTAAAGTGTTAAGCTACTCATTTCACTAACACAAAGTTAAAATCCTTATAGTTCAGATTTACTTCCTGTTCATAGACGATGACATCACGCAGTTGCCTAGCGACCAAGTAATAAGTTGTACCATAACTCTTCTAACGTAACATGTTTTCACTTCTTGAGACATAAAAATACACAACAACACACTAAGTCCAAGTCTTCTCCATTTAGTTTCAAGTCTTTGGCCTCCCCAAGTCCCAAGTCAAGTCCCCAAGTCAAGTCCCCAAGTCAAGTCCCAAGTCAAGTCCCAAGTCAAGTCCCCAAGTCAAGTCCCCAAGTCAAGTCCCAAGTCAAGTCCAAGTCAAGTCCCCAAGTCAAGTCCCCAAGTCAAGTCCCCAAGTCAAGTCCACAAGTCAAGTCCCCAAGTCAAGTCCCCAAGTCAAGTCCCCAAGTCAAGTCCCCAAGTCAAGTCCCAAGTCAAGTCCCCAAGTCAAGTCCCCAAGTCAAGTCAAGTCCAAGTCAAGTCCCAAAGTCAAGTCCCCAAGTCAAGTCCCCAAGTCAAGTCCAAGTCAAGTCCCCAAGTCAAGTCCCAAGTCAAGTCCAAGTCAAGTCCCCAAGTCAAGTCCCCAAGTCAAGTCCCCAAGTCAAGTCCCAAGTCAAGTCCCCAAGTCAAGTCCCCAAGTCAAGTCTCCAAGTCAAGTCCCAAGTCAAGTCCCAAGTCAAGTCCCAAGTCAAGTCCCCAAGTCAAGTCCCAAGTCAAGTCCCAAGTCAAGTCCCCAAGTCAAGTCCCAAGTCAAGTCCCAAGTCCAAGTCCCAAGTCAAGTCAAGTCCAAGTCAAGTCCCCAAGTCAAGTCCCAAGTCAAGTCCCAAGTCAAGTCCCAAGTCAAGTCCCAAGTCAAGTCCCAAGTCAAGTCAAGTCAAGTCCCCAAGTCAAGTCCCAAAGTCAAGTCCCAAGTCAAGTCCCCAAGTCAAGTCCCAAGTCAAGTCCCAAAAGTCAAGTCAAGTCAAGTCCAATAGTCCAAGTCAAGTCCCAAGCAAAGTCCAAAGTCAATCCAAGCAAGTCCAAGTCAAGTCCCCAAGTCAAAGTCCCCAAGTCAACGTTCCTCCCCACAAGTCCCAAAAGTCCCAAGTCAAGTCCCCAAGTCAAGTCCCAAGTCAAGTCCCAAGTTCAAGTCCCAAGTCGCAAGTCCCCAAGTAGTCCCAGTCAAAAGGTCCCAAGTCAAGTCCCTCAAGTCAATCAAGTCAAGTCCCCAAGTCAAGTCCCAAGTCAAGTCCCAAGTCAAGTCCCCAAGTCAGTCCCCAAGTCAAGCAGCCCCAGCCAATCCCCAAGTCAAGTCCCAAGTCAAGTCCCCAAGTCAAGTCCCAAGTCAAGTCCCCAAGTCAAGTCCCAAGTCAAAATCCCAAGTCAAGTCCCCAAGTCAAGCCCCAAGTCAAGTCCATCAATCCCAGTCAAGTCCCAAGTCCAAAGTCCCAAGTCAAGTCCCATCAGTCCCAGTCAAGTCCCAAGTCAAGTCCCAAGTCAAGTCCCAAGTCAAGTCCCCAAGTCCAAGTCCCAAGTCAAGTCCCAAGTCAAGTCCCCAAGCGTCCACAAGTCCCAGTCAAGTCCCAAGTCAAGTCAATAAGTCCCAAGTCAAGTCCCAAGTCCATCAAGTCAAGTCATCCCCAAGTCAAGTCCCAAGTCAAAGTCCCAAGTCAAGTCCCAATCAATCCAAGTCCCAAGTCAAGCCCCAAGTAAGTCCCAATCAAGTCCCAATCAGTCCATCAGTCCCCAAGTCAAGCCCCAAGTCAAGTCCCAAGTCAAGTCCCAAGTCAAGTCCCAAGTCAAGTCCCAAGTCAAGTCCCAAGTCAAGTCCCAAGTCAAGTCCCAAGTCAATCCCCAAGTCAAGTCCCAAGTCAAGTCCCCAAGTCACAAGTCCAAGTCAGTCCCAAGTCAAGTCCAGTCAAGTCCCCAAGTCCAAGTCAAGTCCACCCAAGTCAAGTCCCCAAGTCAAGTCCCCAAGTCCAAGTCCCCAAGTCAAGTCCCAAGTCAAGTCCCCAAGTCAAGTCCCCAAGTCAAGTCCCCAAGTCAAGTCCCAAGTCAAGTCCCAAGTCAAGTCCCAAAGTCCCTCTGCTTTTAGTTTCAAGTATTTAAATCAAAATACCAAATACAATCTTATATTTCTAGAATTTCATTTGATTTTTTTGAAATAAATAATCCCATTTAAAACAAAGAAGAAAAGGGAAGGGACCTGTTTCAGCTGCTAAATGTAAAATGACGTAACTTATTTATTAGGAAAGCGTTGAGCCGTCTCAAGTCACTGATGTTCGATCAAAATAGTGACTCAAGTCTGACTCCAGTCCAAGTCCACTTTATTTCATTTTAGATCACTTTCTACTGACTTTACTGTAGAAAGTCTGTCTTCTTTCTGATTAAACCCTGATAGTAGCATGACTGTCTCAGCTTTAGTAAATGATTTGGGTTGCATTTTCTTTACATGTGTATTAGCCCGGACTGGTTTACAGAGAAAGAGAATGTCGAGCAGGTGAGAGCAGCCTCAGATTCAGACTGACAGCAGCTCTCGTTAGCGCTCCGACCGGTGTTTTTTTTTTCTTCTGCGGCTGAACTCTGAACACAGCACATCACCGGCTCCGACGCGGCGGCGAGGAAACAGGAGAAATCTGACAGCGGCAGCAGATTCTTACACACGGCTCCGCGCTGAATCTGCCACTCACTGCTGCTGCTGCCCGGAGACACGCGCGAGGGATCAGCCGAGGTGAGCGCACACTCGGAATACTGGGATGTGTTACTGTCTGGAATTACGGTTTGGGTGTTTTTCAGGTTGTGAATGATGACGTCACTCTGGAAATGAGCTAGCGAGAGTGTTTTAACCCAGCACAGTTCTGACACAAACACATCACTAAAACTGGTTTAATTTTTGCATCGTGGCGTCATCCGTTTTGTCATTTTTTGCAGTTAGAAAAGAGTTTATTCCACTGTCATTTCTCAGTCAGAAGAAGGAAACGGCAGCTTATTGTTGTTGTGTTATTATTGAGAGGAGTTTTGTCATTCTGCTTCTTTACGTTTCAGGAAAATTGACCCAGGAATGAAATTAAATATGGGCTGTGTCCGAACGTGCACCGTAACTACTATATAGTGCACTATTCAGGGGTCATGTCATGTTGTAGTGGTGTCTGAATGTCCAGCAGGTCAAAAACTAGTGCACTCAAAATGTCCCACAATGCATCTGGAAAAGGAGTGAGCATCGATGGCACTAGAACGGTCAATATAAACAGGACAGTGTCAGGTCTTTAACTGTAAACAACACGACTGAAGTAAAGATGTTAAGGAGCCGCTTAAACTCACTGTTGAGCCGGAGAAGAAACAAAACACTCGTAACTGAAGCTGTTAGCTGCAGATGCTAACGTTAGCTGCTTACCTTAGTTTGGGCTGTAAAAGAGGAATTATCCAGTCTGTTTGTGGTTAAATGTACTGTCCAAGTTAACCCTTAGATGCATAAGTGGGGTCAAAAATGACCCCTGGTGTTGTTTTCTTGCAAAATCTTTAAAATTAGTTTTCAGTTTGTGACATGAGGCCATAGTATTAAAAAAATTTGAAAATATACTTTTTAAGAAATTTTTGTATCACTACCCCACTGTTCCATAAGTGGGGTCAAAAATGACCCCAGCCGTTCTTATGGAATCTCAGGGTAAGCCCTACGAACTTTTGATTCTTATCATTTGTACTTGTCGGTTTACATTTACTGTGGCACACATCTGATGAAGAAGGCAGAAGGTCATTTTTACTCAGCAGCACACATCCCCAACTCTAGCCACGCTTTGTCATAAAGCTGTCAATGGAGTTTGTGACTCCTCACATGAAAAGTCGACTGGAAAGTACCCCAAACCTACCAAACTTCATCACTTTAGCAATGGGGAGGTGTTTAGTGACAAAATCCACAATCCACACACATGAGAGAAGCTCACAGGGCCGACAGAAGAGACAGACATGTCAGATTTATCCAAAAAACAAGGACCGCAAAGCCACCAACTGCTGCTGGAAAAGCAGTATTCCTGTGACTGATCACAGCCAAAAGCAAGAAGTTTGTAACAGCTGCACACAGTGAGGATAGAGAACATGTTTTGTGTGTGTTCAGGTGCAATGTTATAGTCCCAAGTTATAGTTGTATTTTTTGTTCATCCTCCATAATCAAACCTAAAATCACAAAATGGATTTTGACATTTTTTGAACCTGACTGATTTGTGTTCAAATGTGAAGAAAAACTGATAAACTAACATGTCAAAAATGTTCTTTTATTGTTGAAAATATTATACAAATCATCATCTTTAATCAAAATTAAAGTGTTATTGCAAAAATGCTTTGATTCCAAGTGGAATGAGTGTAGGTATTGTCGGCCATGCATCTAAGGGTTAAGCCAGACTTGTATTATGATTAGTAGTCCTTAAATATGTGCGTGTCAGACGGACTTAGTAGGCTATTTATTACAAAAGTTCATTTTTATCTGACTTTTTGCCGACTTTACTTTAATCACGTGACCCACAGTCAGCTGAAAGTAGTGTGTTCATCACTGAACAGGGCAGGACTGTGGAGTAAGTGAGTAGATAAGGAACGAGTGTGGACGTTGGGACACAGCCATGGACTTTGTTAGACATTATCCTCATAAATGCAAATCCCTAATGCACAAGTCCAGAGCACAGGTCCTACTCTTCTGTGACGTAGTGACATGAGATTGATCTTGGTCTCGTTTTGGACTCAAACATATTTGGACTGGGTCTTTTCTTGGCCTCGAGGGTGCTTGGACTCGGTCTTGTCTTGGAGTCTGTCTTATTTTGGACTGCGTCTTTTCTTGGACACTAAGACCACGTTTTACTGCCACCACGGTTTGCTCAGCTTGCACCAGGGGCGCAGGAGCATCCCAGACACAGTTTGTAATAAGCCCTGCACAATAAGATCATGTAAACACTGATAAAAAAGATGAAACTCAGACTAAACAGAGTCATACTTGATGGGCTGTGTGGGGTCCATCCTCTGAGCTCTTTGTTCTGGAGAAAGCTGCTCCCATTTGAAGTGAAGGCTCCAGTCGAAACCTGAAAACACAAAACATGTCAGAGGTCACAGGTACTACATGGAAATGTCCCACATGGAAATGTTCCACATGGAAATGTCCCACAGAGTGCTTTAGTCCTCTGCTCTTCAGAGATCAGGGCACTCCTCGTTTTTTCTGTGGATGTTGTGTGCAGCCCATTATAATGAGCGTTAGGGTTGCTGCTACTGTAGTATTGTAATGTTTGAAATTTGGTTAAAAAAAATCTCTTGGTGTTGCAATAAAAATACAATTCAATGAGTCCCGTGTTTATCTCTAAACGTGGTAATATAATGAACACACTGCTTCGCACAGGCAGGTGTCTGGAGCATTTCACTGGCGCACCTATTTAAGCAATTCAGATCTTGCAGACACCAGCACACCAAAGCTCAGCGCAGCCGCGCACGGCATGCACCCCTCACCCTAACCCATGTGCCCTGAGCTGCAACCAGAGTCACTTGTCAGTCCAAAAGATGCTCCAAGTTTTCTGTTGAAGGAGCAATGGGGGTTTTCAGTCCAACTGCATAGAATACATGTAAGTATTGATGCATTTTGAAGACTACAGCACTGGTCTGTCTTTGTAGGACAGGGTCAGGTCTTGTTTTTACAGGACAGGGTCAGGTCTTGTCTTTGTGGGACAGGGTCAGGTCTTGTTTTTACAGGACAGGGTCAGGTCTTGTTTTTGCGGGACAGGGTCAGGTCTTGTTTTTGCGGGACAGGGTCAGGTCTTGTATTTGCGGGACAGGCTCTGGTCTTGTCTTTGCGGGACAGGCTCTGGTCTTGTCTTTGTGGGACAGGGTCAGGTCTTGTCTTTGCGGGACAGGCTCTGGTCTTGTCGTAGTCCTGAGCTCGTCTCTATAAAATCCTAAATGTCTGATGGTCGTGTTATGTTCCTCCATAAACCAGACGAGCTGCGATCAATGAGCCTCGTGTCACAACACAAAACTGATCCATAATTATCTCTCTCTCTTTCACTCTAATGCTTGTCCTCTATTGCTTTCTCTCTCCCTCTTTCTTGCTTGTTCTCTCTCTCTCCCCTTTCTCTTTTTCTCTCCACTTCTCTCCCTCTCTAGTTCTCTTACTCTCTCTTTTTCTGTCTCTCTTTCTCTCTCTGCTTCCCACATACTTTCTCTCCTCAGTCTCCACCTCTTTCCCTTCCTCACTCTATCTTTCCCCTTTCTCTCCCTTCGAGACCTCTTTCTCTCCTTCCCTCTCGCTCACTGCCTCCTTTCAACCTCCTTTTCACTCCCTCTCTTCTCTCTGTCTCTCTCTCCCTCTCTTCACTCACTCACTCACTTCTCTCTCTCCCGCACCCTCTCTCTCTCCTTCCTTGCTCTCTCTCTTTCTAACCAGTCCTTCTTTCTCTCAGTCACCTCCTCTCTCTATCCCTCTCCTTTATCTCCCTCTCTCTTCCTCTCTCTCCTGCCCTACCTCTCTTTTTCTCACTCTCTTCCTCTCCTTATTTTTTACCCCATTCTCTCTCTCTCCCTCTCTCTCTTTCCTCCCTCCCCCTCTTTTCCTTCTCTCTTTCACTCACTCTCTCCTCCCTCTCTTACGCCCTCTTTTTTCTCTCTCTCTTTGTCTCTCTCTGTCTCTCCCTCTTTCTCTGTTCCTTCACTCTCTCTCTCTTTTACGTACTTTTTCCTGTTCTTTCTCTCTCCCTCCTCTTCACTCTCACTCTCTCTTTCTCTACCCCTTTTATCTCTCTTTTCCGCACCCTCTCTTTCTTTCTTTGCTCTCTCTCTATCTCTTTCTATCCCTCCAATCCCACCTTCTCTCCTCAATAACCCCTCTTTCTCTATCTCCTGCTCTTTCTCCCTCTCTCTCCTGCCCCCTCTACTCTCTCCCCTCGCTTTCTTCCTCTCCTTCTTTTTACCCTCTCTCTCTCTCTTCTCCTTTCTCTCTCTCCTTCCTCGCTCTCTCTCTTCTCTCTTTCACTCTCTCTCTCCTTCTTTGCTCTCTTTCTTTTCTCTCTCTCTCCTGCCCCCTCTCTCTTCTTCTCTCTCTCTCCCTCTCTCACCCCCTCCTTTCTCTCTCCCTCCCCCTCTCTCCCTCTCTCTCTCTCCTTCTCCCCCCCCTCTCTCTCTTCTCTCCCCCCTTTCTCTCCTCTCTCCCCTCTCTTCCTCTCACCCCCCTCCTTCTCTCTCTCTACTCTCTCCTGTTCTCTCTCTCTCTTTATCTCCCTCCTCTCTCACCCCCCTTTTCCTCTCTCTCCTCTCTCTCTCTCTCTCCCTCTCTCTCCCTGTTCTCTCTCTCTTTTCTCTGATTGTTTTTATTCTCTCTCTCTCCCTCTCTCTCTTTTCTCTGATTGTTTTTATTCTCTCTCTCTCCCTCTCCCTCTCTCTCCCCCCTCCTCCTTCTCTCTCTCTCTCTCTCCTGTTCTCTCTCTCTTTTCTCTGATTGTTTTTTATTCTGCCGTTTAAACAGAGGACAGGACTATTACCGCCATCGATCGAGCTGTCGCTGCTTTAGACACACTCAGACTAATGGGACTTTAAAGACCCGGCTGGGACCGAAGGGGGTCTAAACGAGGGGACTGAACCAGGACTAAAACCGGTCTGGATCTGGACTCTGGGCTCGGGACCGTCCCTCGCATCAGTCTCTCTGTCTGCGGCGGGACACGTTCAGAATAATGAGACTTTTAGTGGAAATGAAAGACGTTATCGGAGTTTGCGTTTAGCTGGAGACAAAACGTTCTGAAATGTGCCTGATTTAAGACGCCATTTTCACTCGACGGCAGCAGCAGCGGCGGCAGCAGAGGGAACAAACAGGCTTTTAGTGAGAAACACGCTGGTTGTACACAGGAACATTTGCAATTATAGATAACTGTTTACTGATTGGGTTTTTTCTATGTAGTTAGGGATAAACTATAATATATGCAGATAGGTAATTTGCATTTTGTTCATTTGCTTACTGTTCAGAACTAATAAGCCCCGCCAAACGAAGCTATGAATCTAAATATTTTGCAAGTCAGTCTGTTCTTACCTCCTCTCAGGTCTATAAGAGTCTGTTCTTACCTCCTCTCAGGTCTATAAGAGTCTGTTCTTACCTCCTCTCAGGTCTAAGAGTCTGTTCTTACCTCCTCTCAGGTCTAAGAGTCTGTTCTTACCTCCTCTCAGGTCTATAAGAGTCTGTTCTTACCTCCTCTCAGGTCTATAAGAGTCTGTTCTTACCTCCTCTCAGGTCTAAGAGAGTCTGTTCTTACCTCCTCTCAGGTCTAAGAGTCTGTTCTTACCTCCTCTCAGGTCTATAAGAGTCTGTTCTTACCTCCTCTCAGGTCTAAGAGTCTGTTCTTACCTCCTCTCAGGTCTAAGAGTCTTTTCTTACCTCCTCTTAGGTCTATAAGAGTCTGTTCTTACCTCCTCTCAGGTCTATAAGAGTCTGTTCTTACCTCCTCTCAGGTCTAAGAGTCTGTTCTTACTTCCTCTCAGGTCTATAAGAGTCTGTTCTTACCTCCTCTCAGGTCTAAGAGTCGTTCTTACCTCCTCTCAGGTCTAAGAGTCTGTTCTTACTTCCTCTCAGGTCTATAAGAGTCTGTTCTTACCTCCTCTCAGGTCTAAGAGTCTGATCTTACCTCCTCTCAGGTCTAAGAGTCTGTTCTTACCTCCTCTCAGGTCTAAGAGTCTGTTCTTACCTCCTCTCAGGTCTAAGAGTCTGTTCTTACCTCCTCTCAGGTATAAGAGAGTCTGTTCTTACCTCCTCTCAGGTCTAAGAGTCTGTTCTTACCTCCTCTCAGGTCTAAGAGTCTGTTCTTACCTCCTCTCAGGTCTATAAGAGTCTGTTCTCACCTCCTCTCAGGTCTAAGAGTCTGTTCTTACCTCCTCTCAGGTATAAGACAGTCTGTTCTCACCTCCTCTCAGGTCTAAGAGTCTGTTCTTACCTCCTCTCAGGTCTATAAGAGTCTGTTCTTACCTCCTCTCAGGTCTAAGAGTCTGTTCTTACCTCCTCTCAGGGTTCTTACCTCCTTTCAGGTCTATAAGAGTCTGTTCTTACCATCTCTCAGGTCTAAGACAGTCTGTTCTTACCTCCTCTCAGGTCTAAGACAGTCTGTTCTTACCTGCTCTCAGGTCTAAGAGTCTGTTCTTACCTCCTCTCAGGTCTAAGAGTCTGTTCTTACCTCCTCTCAAGTCTAAGAGTCTGTTCTTACCTCCTCTCAGGTCTAAGAGTCTGTTCTTACCTCCTCTCAGGTCTATAAGAGTCTGTTCTTACCTCCTCTCAGGTCTAAGAGTCTGTTCTTACCTCCTCTCAGGTCTAAGAGTCTGTTCTTACCTCCTCTCAGGTCTAAGACAGTCTGTTCTTACCTCCTCTCAGGTCTAAGAGTCTGTTCTTACCTCCTCTCAAGTCTAAGAGTCTGTTCTTACCTCCTCTCAGGTCTAAGAGTCTGTTCTTACCTCCTCTCAGGTCTATAAGAGTCTGTTCTTACCTCCTCTCAGGTCTAAGAGTCTGTTCTTACCTCCTCTCAAGTCTATAAGAGTCTGTTCTCACCTCCTCTCAGGTCATAAGAGTCTGTTCTTACCTCCTCTCAGGTCTAAGAGTCTGTTCTACCTCCTCTCAGGTCGGCGGAGGCGGGCACATAAGCGAATGTGTCCATGTTGATGATGTCGATGACCGGGCTCACCACTCGAGTCGGGTCCTGGGAACAGAACACACACAACACTTAAAACGATGAGCCAAAAGAAAAGAACAGTATCTGCAGTCGTGTTTGTGACGATGAAGCGATACTTAGCGATCTTACAACAGGATTACAAACTATTGCATAACCTGTCCCTAATATTAACCAAAAACAAATATGGCTGACAGAAACAGACCTACTTTTCTTTCTCCCTCTCTCCATGTCTGTCTTCTGTCTTTCTCTCTCTGTCTCACTCCTCCCCCTCTCTCTCCTCTTTCTGTCCGTGTCTCTGCATCCCCCTCTCCTTTCGCTATTTTCCTCTCTCTTTCCCTCTCTCCCTTTTCTCTTTATTTTTTATTTCTATCTTTTTTCTCTTCTTACCCCCATTTTTCTTGCTCTCTCTCCATCCTCTCTTCTACCCCCCTCTCTCTCTTTCTCCCTTCTCTCTCTCTCTCCCTCCCTCTGTCTCTCTCTCCTTCTCTCCTCTTTCTGTCAGTCTCTCTGCATCCCCCTCTCCTTTGCTATTTTCTTCTCATTCTTTCCCTCTCTCTCCCTTCTCTCTAATTTTCTATATGTCTCTCCTTTCGTTCTCTTCCTCCCATTTTCTTGCTGTCTTTCTCTCTTTCTCTCTCTCTTTCACTTGTCTCTCTTTCCTCTGCCCCCCTCCCTCTAATTCCTTTCCCTCTCTCTGGTTTATTCTCTCTCTCTCTCTCTCTCTCTCTCCTCCCTCTCTTCTCTCTTTCTCTCTTTCTGGTTTATTCTCTCTCCCCTCTCTTCTCTCTCTCTCTCTCGTTTTATACTCTCTCTCTCTCTTTCTCTCTGGGTTATTCTCCCCTCTCTCTCTCTGGTTATTCTCTTCTCTCTCCCTCTCTCTCTCCTGTTTATTCTCTCTCTCTCCTCTCTATCTCTCTTTCTCTCACTCTGGTTTATTCTCCCTCTCTCTCTCTGGTTTATTCTCTCTCTCTCTCCCTCTCTCTCTCTGTTTTATTCTCTCTCTCTCCTCTCTATCTCTCTTTCTCTCACTCTGGTTTATTCTCTCTCCTCTCTCTCTGTTTTATTCTCTCCCTTTCTCTCTTTTTATTCTCTCCCTTTCTCTCTCTCTCTCTCTCTGGTTTATTCTCTCTCTCTGGTTTATTCTCTCTCCTCCCTCTCTCTCTCTCTCTCTCTCTCTCTCCTCTCTCTCTCTCTCTCTCTCTCACAGAAGCTCCAGGTGCTCCGACTCGGCCCATTAGCCTCGAGGTCGTCTGCGCTAGGCTAACGAAGGCTAACGGTGGCTACGCTAACGACACACAAAAAACTCATTATTTGTTATGAAGCCACATGACCCAGACTAACCAGACTAAACCAGGACTAAACCAGGACTAAACCAAAAAAAACTAAACCAGGACTAAACCAGAACTAAACCAGGACTAAAAACCAGACTAAACCAGGACTAAACCAGGACAAACCAGGACTAAACCAGGACTAAAACCAGGACTAAACCAGAACTAAACCAGGACTAAACCAGGACTAAACCAGGACTAAACCAGGACTAAACCAGGACAAACCAGGACTAAAACAAGACTAAAGCAGGACTAAAGCAGGACTAAACCAGGACTAAAGCAGGACTAAAGCAGGACTAGAGCAGGACTAGAGCAGGACTAAACCAGGACTAAACCAGGACTAAAGCAGAACTAAACCAGGACTAAAGCAGGACTATAGCAGGACTAAAGCAGGACTAGAGCAGGACTAGAGCAGGACTAGAGCAGGACTAAACCAGGACTAAACCAGGACTAAACCAGGACTAAAGCAGAACTAAACCAGGACTAAAGTAGGACTAAAGCAGGACTAAACCAGGACTAAACCAGGACTAAAGCAGGACTAAACCAGGACTAAAGCAGGACTAAACCAGGACTAAAGTAGGACTAAATCAGGACTAAACCAGGACTAAAGCAGGACTAAACCAGAACTAAAGCAGGACTAAACAGAACTAAACCAAAACTAAACCAGGACTAAACCAGGACTAAACCAGGACTAAACCAGGACTAAAGCAGGACTAAACAAGAACTAAACCAGGACTAAACCAGAACTAAACCAGAACTAAACCAGAACTAAACCAGGACTAAACCAGAACTAAACCAGAACTAAACCAGGACTAAAGCAGGACTAAACCAGGACTAAACCAGAACTAAACCAGGACTAAAGCAGGACTAAACCAGGACTAGACCACGATTAAACCAGGACTAAACCAGGACTAGACCACGATTAAACCAGGACTAAATCCGCTCTGAGTCCAGACCGCAGCTGTGCCGTGGCTCGTGTGTGTAATGTGATTTGTGTTTTCCTGATTGGTTTCGGTCGGAGCGCGGGACGACCTCAGGAACGTCGACCTTGGAGCGTCAGCCGTCCGGCCGGTCGGGATGCGATTAGCTTAGCACATTAGCGGCGTTAGCGAGCATTAGCGACATTAGCCTCACACATGGGCAGTCTGTGGGCCTATAAACAGCCTCGCGCCGCTTCACTGCAGAGTTATGGAGGTGATAAAGTCCGGCCACACATTCGACTCTTCTGTGACGACTATTACACCCTGCAGGCATCAACACGTAAAGCTGCACTGTGGAACTTTGCAGAAGAATGGTATTTTGTGTTTTTTTATTGTACATGTCTGTGCAGCTGAATATAAAATCAACGTTTCTGAAATACTGAAGCCGTTGAAAAGCGTGATCTCCTAAAACAGGGCTATTCAAATGGCGGCCCAGGGGCTAAATGCGGCCCACTATTACATATGTTTTGGCCCAGCTTGATAAAATAGACCTTACCAACCTGTTTTGTTATTGCTGGGTTCAGATGACATCACAACATTCTACAGTCCAGTGTTATTTCAATCAGACTGGGAGCAGGTTAAATGAAGTTTGTTTATTTTGAAATGCAAAAGTTTATTGGGTCTAGTTACTACAAAAATCATCACTTTTTAAATGTAATAAATCATTTTTGAAATATGTCATGGCAATTCAGTCAAACGTTATTAATAGGAAAAACTGGTTCTGACAAGAATTCTATAATGTGAAACCCAACAATTCAGTAGCGTAGAAAAACATGTTTTATTTGCTAGATTCTGTTTGGCCCCTTAAAAGCAAACCAAAATGTTTTGGTTTTTTTTTTGCAGTTTTTAAGCATCATTTTGTTGCCATTGCTGTTGTTGTTTTATGCTAACAGCAGTCAGAGATTTAAGATGTTTAAACAAATAACTTCCTCAACAAGCAAAATCAAAAACATTTTAGTTAAAGGTTGAATGGAGGAGGAGAACAACTGTTTGCTGTTTTTCAAATGATGTGTTCTCCTCCCAGGGCCACGCCCCTCACTGCAACTGGGCCAATGAGTTATTCAGGAACAATGAGGGTTTACTTGACAGGTTAACAGGCCAATAGGTAACGAGGTACCTCGTTACCTATTGGCCTAACCCTAACCCTAACCCTGTTAATGAAAAATGTGAGAGAAGCCTTGGTGTTCCTGTTGTTTATCTGGTTATTTCTTAAGTTTTATTGTTGTATTATATTAATCCTAATGAAAAGAGCTCACCAGTACCATTTTGAGTTGCCTGTGAATATTGAATGTAAAACACATTTGTAGATCAGTTTTGTTGTCCGACCCTTAGATTTTAGCCCTTCCAAAAATTACCCCGCCTGTAAATATAATTGAATAGCCCTGTCCTAAGACCTTAAGGAACACACTTCTCAGCTCTAGTGCAACATGCCAATAATGTTCTTTCATTCATAAACGTTACTAGGTAAAAAAGAAATAGGAAGAAAAGGTCCCAATACAAGGTACTCTGTTGCTATGACAACGGTAAATCAGACGCAGAGACAGGACGTCTCACTCTGCCACGAAAATGTCACAACATCTGACACGTTTGATCACACCGGCTGTTTGGATATGAGAGGGTTTTGTTTTGTGATAATCAGACTGTTCCTCTCAAGCAGAAAACCTCTCTCTTGTTCTCTCTCTCTCTCTCTCTCTCTCTCTCTTGTTCTCTCTCTCTCTCTCTCTCTTGTTCTCTCTCTCTCTCTCTCTCTCTTGTTCTCTCTCTCTCTCTCTATGTTTCTTTGTCTGTGTTTGACGAGCCTGATTGTACGACATTGAATTTCTGATAATTGAACACAGCGCGAACAAATAAACTCAGGTAATTATCAATCATCAGAAAGAGAGAGAGAGAGAGAGACAGAGAGAGAGAGAGAGAGAGAGAGAAACAGAGAGAGAGATTATAAAGGATTGTCAGAGCATGAAAAGATGATTCTTGTAAATCTCATTAAAGTGAACAGTGTCTGTGCTTAGGTTTATTAAAATGTGAGTTTATCACACGTCAGTATTTTTGTGACTTAAGATATTTATTTAGACTAAACATTCAGACTCATGACTCTTATTTGTACAGAAATACTGCTGAGAGTTTCTTTTTAATAATTATACCTTTAATAAAGCTCATAATGACATAATTAGGATTACAAATGTACGCGGTCAGTTTACTCTACAGAGGTTCTCAGAGACACAGTGAGAAGTCCTTCACGTTAAAGTGTGCTTGGCAAGTTTCCAAGAATTTAGCATTTTAATTTAGTTTAATAAGAAAACAGTAGTAGTAAATATAAATGACAGTTTTACATGAATCAAGAACAAGTTTGTGAAGAAAAGTTTGAAAAATGTTGAAAATACCAGGATGTAGAGCAGACTTTTAAGCTGATGACTGTGAGACAAACATTTTACATTTTCTCACATTGAATATATTTTAAGGGTGCACGGTAGCAGAGTGGTTAGAGCTCTGGCTTCCCAATAAGGAGGTCGTGGGTTCGACTCCCGGGTCGGACCATATCAACATCTCACGATCTCTCTGGGTGGAGTTTGCATGTTCTCCCGTGTCACCGTGGGTTTCCTCCAAAAACATGTATGTTTAGGGTAATTAGGCATCACTGTAAATTTCCCTTAGTGAGTGAATGAGAGAGTGAATGGTTGTCTGTCTAACCCTGCGACAAGTTGGCCACTGTCCAGGGTGTTCCCCGCCTAAGGCCCAAAGTCACTGGGATAGGCTCCAGTCACCCGCGACCCCTAACGGGATTAAGCGGTAGAAAATGAATGAATACAGTTTATGATTCTAAACATGTAACGAGCGTGTTGTTGTGTTTTTATGTCTCAAGAAGTGAAAAGCTGTGATATTAAAAGAGTCTGGCCCAATTTATTACTCCAAACAACTCCCTGGTGTGATGTCATCATCCATGAACAGGAACTTGTAATCCTGAGAAACGGCTAAACTGGGATAAACTTTGCACAAGTGTTTAGTGAAATCTTAATGATCGTAACTGTGTTTTAGTGAAATGTTTGTTCAACTTGTCAGAGGCACTTTAGGTTTCGTCTGTTCCTCTGCCTCAGGAGGACCTGGGCAAACTGCGGCCCGGGGCCAGATGCGGCCCTCGACCTGTTTTAATCAGGCCCCTGGCACTAATTAAGAAGCAAAAATATAGGACAAACTACAAGGAAGAAATAAAAACAAAATGAAACTTGAGACATTTCGCTCTTAAACTCACAGTGTTATGAGAAAAGCTTTGAATTGTGTGAGAAAAAAGTAGTAATTCAACCAGAATAAACTACATTTTAAAAAAAGTCATACTTTTCTGAGAATAAAGTCACAGCCATATTCTGCAGCACTCACAGACAGCTCTGAAACTTTCTCTCATAAAATTAATATTTCAGTCTCAAAGTTTAGTCTAAAAAATGCCTTTTTTAATGAATTTTTCTATAAAATTTAAACTTTCTCCATTAAATTCTTAGCTTAATCTCATAATGTCAGAGGTTTATTCTTATTTTTTTGATATACTCAATAGGGGTTATGCAGTAACGTCTTCCGCACTCAGATAGACAGAGGCCGCTACATCCGGTGGAGTAGTTGCCATAGTGACAAAGCCGTTTACTCCAAAGGCGATGGACATCACACGAGGTTTTTTGTGCTAGTCCTGAAGCAATCCTCTTAGAAAAAGACGTTTTCTTGTCATCTGTTTTAGACGCAGCGATGGCTGTTACAGCAGGCAAAGTGCCGAGTCTGAACCAGGTTTTCATGAGGAAAAGTTGTAAAAGTGAGCGAACAACGCGAGCTCCACGCATACGGAGGTTTTCACATGAAAAAATAAAACAAGTGAAAACTCATGAGCCCGGGCAGAGGTGCTCTGGGCCGTGAAGAAGTGAGCACACACGCTCGTTGTTGCCAGACAGCTCCCGGCCCACGGCGCCTCTGCCTGGGCTTATTAGCACAGTCGGCAGGTGCGCGGAGCTTCTCGTATGTGGGCGGAGCTCGCGTAGTCCGCTCACTTTTACAACTTTTCATTATGAAAACCAAGCGGCACTTTTCCTGCAGTTACAGCCGTCACTACGTCTACAACATGACAAAAGAGAACTTTTTTCTGAGAGGATTGCTTCAGGACTCGTCTGATGTACATCGCCTTTGGAGTAAACAGCTTTGTCACTATAGCAACGACGCCACCGGATGTAGCGGCCTATGTCTATCTGAGACCGGAAAGACGTTAGTGCATAACCCCTATTGTGTTTGCTGTGATGAGATTTGTTCTACAAATGTTAGCGGACCGGCCCATCTCCACTTGTCTGGGTTTGAATGTGGCCCTCGGGTGGAAGTAATTGCCCAGCCCTGCCTCAGGGACACACTGGAGGGACTAAGTCTGTGGACTGGCCTGGAAAAGTCTCCAGAAGATCCAGAGGAAGTGAGTGTAAAAGGTCTAGGAGGCTCTGCTCAAACTGTAGATTATCTTTTTGTGCACAGTTTTGGCAGAAATCATCCGGGCCCTGTTGCCTTTTTAACTAGAACATGACTGTTACAACAGAAGCCCTCCAGGGGTCCAACATGATCTGTGACGGCCTGCTGAGATTTGTGAAGAGAATCTGTTTGACATTTTGTGTTGAAAAAAACAACAAAATCAAGTCTATTTTCCTAAAACATGAAAATAAAGACTGTTATATCATTAGATTCTTGTACAAAACTAAATTAGGTCTGGCCTTCTGCTCACAACAGACTGACGTGTGTATTATTATCAGTCTGGGATGACGAAAAAAAATGAAGCGTCATGCTCACATTCGGTCGAAGCATTTGAACCTGAAAGAAGCCAAGAAGTCACGTTTTTTGTTCAGAGAAAAGCACAAACATCTTTCTCGTTCACAAATGCACAAATCACTTCTGTCTGTAGGCTTTATAAGTGAAAATAGTCGGTCATTCTCTTAAAAAAGGGCCAAAATGTTTGTTTTCACCACATCACAATCCTGCGCTGTGATTGGTTCGTCTAACAATGGTCGTCTCTAACCGTACAGCAGGGTTTCGCAGGTAGATTCTTTGACTGTGTGAAAATCGTAACTGTTTTGAGAATCCATCTGGTTTGGCTTCTGCAGCTGCAACATGAGCGTCTAAATCAGGGGTCGGCAACCCAAAATGCTCAAAGAGCCATTTTGGACCAAAAAAACAAAAACTGAATCTGTCTGGAGCCGCAAAAAATTAAAAGCCTTCTAAAAGTCTTACAATGAATATACAACACATGCTGTGAGTGTCTTTATTAGCTTTAACAACCTGTTATCAAAATAACAAAATGAACATTCATGATTAACGTACTACAAGTTGCTCCAAAATGTAAGTCGCACAAGCCAAAATACATTTGTTAGGAGGGAAAAACACGTATAGATCGCACCGCGGACTACAAGTGGCACTTTTGGGGGGTAATTAATAACATAGTTAGACACCACAAACAGACGCGGGACACGTTTGTCCATCCCGCTCCTGTTTAAGATTACACAGAGGCGAAGGGCTGCGCTGATATGATGTAAAACTACACGACGCAGATCAAAACATGACTAAACTCTGCATAAATCAGCTCTTGAAGTGTCACTAAATCATCTGCAATAAGTATTGTGTCCATTTGACGTTCAACAAAGCGTGATGTAACTGGAGTGTAGCCTCTTACCTGACGCTCAGTCCCACACATCTCTTTCCGCTAAATCCAGTTTATTTTCCACAAACTCCACGTGTTATTTCCGTGTCTTCGTGCATTAAAAACAGTCCTTCATTCATTCTTTGGGTAACTTTTCCTCCGCGCTGCTTTTTGTTGATCTCGAGTCTTCATCGTCATGAACAGCTAGCTTCCCCGCTTGTTACCTTCCTGGTTGCGATAAAACGTCCACATTTGCAATGAAAGCAAATGATTCGGTCCAAAAACTGTTGAATCCGCTGTTCAGTCTCTCTCTTTCTCGCTTTTGGAGCCATGGCCCGACGCACCTGGCGGTTTGTTTACAGCAGCGCGCAGAACCGCGGACCTGAAAGAAACACGTGTCGCCCGTCTATGACGTAAACCTTCGTTGACAGAAATGTTGAAATTAAATATTTATTCTACACGTTAATCAGCATCGAAAAACTTTGTAAGTGTTTGACATATTTTTTCTCCTACACAAATTATATTAAAACAAAAAATATGTTCACACAATTTTCCACTTTTATATTTATTGGAAAAGCTCCAGGGAGCCACAAGGGGGGCGCCAAAGAGCCGCATGCGGCTCTAGAGCCGCGGGTTGCCGACCCCCGGTCTAAATAGTCTTCATTACTTCATTACTTTCATTAGGATAGTCCACTCTCACAGAAGAGATTTACCACCCACTGCACATCCAATCAGCTCTCATCCCAAAGAGTCCATTAGTGACTCAAAAGGCTCTAGATGAAAGGTTTGACCAGATCACACTTTTGTGGTGCATTCACCGGACAAAGTATTTTCGTTTTTGCATCCATTTTCAATGTTAGGTCAGTGTAAACTTAAGCGTTGAAGCGTATTTGCGGCGCGTAATGGCGTCTGGGTCATCTATTGGCGCCTTTCTGCGTCTGAAAACGCGGCGTCTTGCTGAGTGGAAGCTCAGTTGGGAAAATCCATCTTCAGATGTTGGAAGTCAGCGTCAGACAGTTACACCGGGCTCACACTGCCTCCAGATCCAGATCCAGATCCGGATCCGTCTGGGTCCGGTCGTCACTCACACTGCCTCCAGAATATGCATGCGTATGTACAGACTCTGCTGGCCTCAACTTGGGAGTTTCAGGGAGTTTACACAATCTCTGGCACATGGATATGTAAACAAAGAACACTTGCGCCGTGTTTTGGGCTTATTTCACGTCACTTCACTTTCTGTTGGATTTTTCGACGCATAATGGGTAAGTACGGGACGTTTGTTTACATCCTGTGTGTTCAAAAGTCGCGTATATGTCGAGCATTTTGCTGTATTTGTTGTAGTAGTAGAAACGTAATGTTTTTACTTTGAAAACCACCGGATTCTCTTCACCCGCGAGCGCTTGGTTTCCTGTTTGTCGTGTCTTCTTTTCACAACTTTACCAAAAAGGGCTCCGGAGCGCTCCGGCAGTCCTGAAATATTTCAATGAAACGGAAACGATCCGGACGTACGGAGCAGAGCCGCGCGGCTCACCGGACCGGACGGATCGCGGTGTGAAAGCCTCTCATTACTTTTCAAGAAACGGAAAGCCTCCGTACGCCGGACCGGCGTGAGACCAGTGTGAGACCAGGGTTAGAGTCTACACTACTGTGACATGTGACATGTTGGTCTCCACTCACATCAAGAGGAAAAGACGACTGTTTACTGAAGTCTTTTAATCACTTTTTTTTAAGAAAGGTAGCTTGTTTTTGGGCTTTTTTCAAAGGCTTGGTTGTTTGTTGCTGTGAAACTCTGGAGATACGGCAAAAGAAATAATAGGACATGATCTGGACTGACAACGCCTCACAAAATCTATTAAAAATGCGAAGCCACTGCTGTACAACGTGACACTGGAGGTGGACAGAGACAGCAAAAAGACACTGCCTGGAGGAGAAGAAAGTTGTGCGACCGGGTAAGCTACGTTTTATAAATGCAACTCTCTCTCTCATTCTTTCTCAACGTGAGCCGTCTACGAGCAAAACAAAGCCTTTTGCAAACAAGTGGAAGCGCAAAGAAGAGTGTCTTTTTGTCCCCCAACGTCTCAACACACGGTGGGGCGTTTTGGGTGCCTATTGGGGCATCAGCTTCGAAAACACTGTCTAGTGTAAACGCAGCATTAAAGCTTGGGCACTTGATTTGACACCAACACAGAGCATGTTCAATATCTGACACTCTAAGTCCCAGTGCACCTCCTCCTCTGTGTGAATGACAGACCGTCTCTGGTCCAAAACTTTCACACAAACTATATTTTTATTCTTTGTGGCTGTGGAGTCGCCTCAGCTCAAACCAAACTGTGAACTTTCCCCATAAACCTGTTTTAATATTCATGTTAATATCTGAGGCCATCAGTCACTGTCCACAGGCTTTACTCTAATGTCAATGTAAATGTATGAGATATCGACCAGAGAGAGAGAGAGAGGGGGGGGGGGGGATAGAGGAGAGAGAGAAAGGAGGGAGAGAGAGAGGGGGGGGAGAGGAGAGAGAGAAGAGGAGAAGAGAGAGAGAGAGAGAGAGAGAGAGAGAGAGAGAGGGGGGAGAGAGAGAGAGAGAGAGAGAAGGAGGGAGAGGGGGAGAGAGAGAAAGAGAGGGAAGGGAGAGGGAAGAGAGGGGGAGGAGGGAGAGAGAGGGGGTGGCGGGGGAGAGGGGAAGAGATAGAGAGAAAGAGAGAGAGAGAAGAGAGGGAGGAGAGAGGGGAGAGAGAGAGAGAGAGAAGAGAGGGGGGGGAGAGGAGGGGGGCAGAGGAGAGAGAGAGACAAGAGAGAGAGATATGGGGAGTGAGGAAAGGGGAAAGAGAGAGAAGAGAGAGGGGGGGAGAGAGAGCGAGAGAGAGAAAGAGAGAGAGGGAGGGAGGGAGAGGGGGGTGGAGAGAAGGAAAGAGAGAGAGAGGGGAGAGAGAGAGACGGGGGGGAGAAGAGAGAGAGAGAGAGAAAATAGAGAGAGGGAGAGAGAGAGAGGAGGCGGAGAGAGAAAAGAAGTGAAGAAAGAGAGAGAGGGAGGGAGAGGGGGAGGGAGAGAGATGGGGGGAGAAGAGAGATAGAGAGAGGGAGAGAGGAGAGAGAGAGGGGAGAGAGAGAGAAAAAAGAAGTGAAGAAAGAGAGAGGGGAGGGAGGGAGGTAGGGGGAGAGAGACAAGAGAGAGATGGGGAGTGAGGAAAGGGGAAAGAGAGAAGAGAGAGAGGGAGAAAGGGAGAGAGAAAGGAGAGTGAAGAGAGAGAGGGAAGAGAGAAAGAGAGAATAGAGTGGAGGAGGGAGAGAGAGGGGGTGGAGAGAAGGAGAAAGAGTAGAGGAAGAGAAGACAGGGAGAGAGAGAGACATGATAGAGAGGGAGGGGGAGAGAGAGAGAAGAGAGGAGGGAAATAGAGAGGGGGAGAGAGAGAAAGAGAGAGAGAGAAGAGAAGGAGGAGAAAAAAGAGGGAGTGTGTGAGTCTGGGCAGAGCAGTGGACCATCACCTGCTTCAGAGAATATTATTATGATGTTAATAAATAAACTGATTATAAATATATTAAACTGTCACATTTCACTCTCTTAATGCATTCAGAGCCTCATTATTATTCATCACAACTGGACTATACCTTTCACAAATCTCACAGTGGTGTGTTCAGGGACAGTGATGTGTTCAGGGACAGAGGTATGTTCAGGGACAGTAGGACAGAGCAGTATTTACCTGTTTGATCCTCTGCAGCAGTGATGTGTTCAGGGACAGTGATGTGTTCAGGGACAGTGATGTGTTCAGGGACAGAGGTGTGTTCAGGGACAGTGGTGTGTTCAGGGACAGTGATGTGTTCAGGGACAGTGGTGTGTTCAGGGACAGTAGGACAGAGCAGTATTTACCTGTTTGATCCTCTGCAGCAGTGATGTGTTCAGGGACAGTGATGTGTTCAGGGACAGTGGTGTGTTCAGGGACAGTGGTATGTTCAGGGACAGTAGGACAAAGCAGTATTTACCTGTTTGATCCTCTGCAGCAGTGGAGGGAGCCAGTCCTTGTTGACTTCACAGTGACTGTCCAGAAACGTGAGAACTCCAGACCGGGACGAGTCTGCTCCTCGGACTCTGGACCGGATCAGACCTGGACCGACACAAGACCAGCACCAGACTTTTATAGGTTACTTTACAGAACTTTACAGAAGAGATAAAAAAAAGACTAAAGGCCAGCCCACACCAAAGCGCGCCGCGCCACAGAACGTCACTTGCTGCGCGCCAGACCCAAGCGTCAACACTCACCAAATGCTGCGACGCTCTGCGTTATTATTCAACGATCAGCGGTCGTAATGGGTGAGTAATATGATAATTTTGTCTTAAATAATGAAAGGCGTTCCTCGTTCATCATTGTTAACGAAATAGTGCCGACAAGTGAAAAACGTACACTATTGTACTTTATTTAAAGGTTGTATGGAGGATTTTTTTAAATTGTTTGTTGACAGTGTTGGTCAAAAACAGTTGCACAGATTTGTAACAGCCTTGTACTTATGCTAAACAAAAAAGAATTATAAAAATATATCAACTGTGGACATGATGAGGCCAGTAAAACGTTGACCAATAGATAACGAGGTACCTCGTTATCTATTGGCCAGTTAACCTGTCAAGCAAACCCTCAGTGTTCCTAAGTAACTCATTGGCCCAGTTACAGTGAAAGACGTGGCCCTGGGAGGAAACACATGAGCATCATTTGAAAAACAGCAGGCAGCTGTTGGATTTGAAAAATCCTCCATACAACCTTCAAATCGTAGAAGAAGAAACTACGGGTGCCGGCGTTGCGACAGAAACAAACAAAACCGAATCACGGTGCGTTGTAAAGCGCCGCCGCGAGCCCGTTGTGTGTACATTTATAGAAATGGGCTCCGTGCACGGAATTTCAGTTGGGTGCGTACGTTCAAAAATGCTAACTTCTGTATGTACGACCACTTCCTGTTAGCGTTAGCATTTAGACACAATTATGTCTCTTTTTAAACACACAAGTGTCCTCTGGTGAAATATTCCTCTAATATGTAAAGTCTTTAACATGTTTTCTGTAACATTTACCACAACTGTCTGATCTAAAGAGGATTTAGTCGTTTTAAACTGATGTAGTGAAAACCTCATAAAAAAAACAAATAAATCCTCTTTAGATCAGACAGTTGTGGTAAATTTTACTGAAAACATGTTAAAGACTTTACATATCAGAGGAATATTTCACCAAAGGACACTTGTGTGTTTAAAAAGAGACATAATTGTGTCTAAAGGCTAACGCTAACAGGAAGTGGTCGTACATACAGAAGTTAGCATTTTTGAACGTACGCAGCCAACTGAAATTCCGTGCACGGAGCCCATTAACGGAGGCGCCCAATTTGCAGCGCGGCAGAGCGTCCCGGTGTGCGCTGGCCTTAAATCAGTTACACAGATGGTGGAATAATCACATCTGTTTAGTTTCTTAATGAGACACCAGGCTAACACTGCCTTCAGACCCTGATCCAGGTCTGTCTGGGTGCAGTAGCCACTCACACAGAGATCGGAATATTCATGCGTATGTATGAACACTGATGGCATCGCAACACCACGAGTTCAGAGGTTCACGCTCAAAGTTCACACGATCACTGACACATATAGGAAATACTGGAAAACAAAGAACACTTGCGTCGGGTTTTGAGCTTTTTTCAAGTTAGTTCAGTTTCAATCAGATTTTTTGCCACAACATGGATAAGCACTGGACGTTTACTTGCATCCTCTGTGTTCAATAGTCGTGTTTATGGCTATAATTTATACGTCTTTGTATTATTAGTTGTAGTGTAAAATTATTTTATTATAAAACCCACTGTGCTTCACCAGCGCTCGCTTGGTTTCCTGTTTGTCGTGTCTTGTTTTCACAACTTCATAAAAAAATGGCTGCTCTGGCAGTCTGGAAAAAAATCCGGACAATTGTAGCGACTCGTCGAACCTGTAGAATTGCCGTGTGAGCCTCTCCTTACGCCGGCCAGAGTACGGACTGGATGCAATGTGATCCTGGAGTTACTTTGGTCTAAGCCAATGGGGATTCAAAGTGATGACGGTTTATGACGGTAAAATCCAGGTGCAGAACATTTAAGAAAGTGTTTATGCTAAAGGCTAACCTGGCTATCATGATGAATTCTTGTGATGTTTGTGAGTTCTTGAGAATCCATCTGGCTTCCCGCTGTGAACCACCAATCACAGAGCAGCATAAATGTGCAGTTTACGGTCTAAGGTTCGATGGGCAGAGGTCAAAGCATAGTTCCTCATTCTCACAAATGTTACTTTCAGGCAGAAAAGTGAAGCTGACCTGGACCATCAAAGCTCAGCCAATCAGAGCGCTGCTTTCAGATCTTGTATTCATGCTGCCAAAAGATTAAATATGTCACGAACTGTTTTGGTTTTTTTTGTTTTTCAGAAAGTGCGGGACTATTAAATATCTTTTTAATGGAAAAAACAAAGTAAAATGCACCGAGCTGTGTTTCTTTCACAAAGTCGTTTCTCCGGTTTGTGCTTCTGAACCGTCGCACTTACACTTTAATACTCTCCGTGGTTTTGTCGCCTGATTTCTTCTCTTCTCTGCACAGAATCAGAATCACATTTTCACATTAAATCTGCCGTGTTCACATCAGGAGCAGTGTTCACACTCCCAAACCGTGACTGCTCCTGTCTGCAGGTAAAGCTGTTTTAGTCTTTTCTTTAGTCTCAAAACTAAACAGAGATAAAACCAGAACGACACTAAGATTAAACATGGAGTAAATGTGGATTAAACCTGAACCAAACCTGAACTAAACTAGGACTAAAACAGGACTAAATGTGAAGGAAACTAGGACAAAACATGGACAAAACATGGTCTAAGCAAAAGACAAAACTAAGACTAAACTTGGACTTAACTAGGGCTAAACATGGACTAAAGAGTGTACAAAACCTGGACTAAACGTCGACTAAACAGCAGACAAAACTAAGACTAAAAATGAACTATATAGGGCTAAACGTGGACAAAAAAATGGACAAAACCTGGACTAAACATGGAGTAAAGAATGGACAAATTCTGGGATAAATGTGGATGAAAAGTGAACTAAATCTGGACGAAACATAAACTAATCTAGGGTTAAACTAGGACTAAAACAGGACTAAACGTGGACCAAACATGGACTAAACAACAGACAAAACCTGGACTAAACTACGACTTAACTGCGATTAAACATGGACTAAACTAGGACCAAACATGGACTAAACTAGGACCAAACATGGACTAAAGAACAGACAAAACCTGGACTAAACTACGACTTAACTACGATTAAACATGGACTAAACCAGGACCAAACATGGACTAAACAATCGACAAAACCTGGACAAAACCAGAACTAAACCTGGACTAAACATAGACAGCACATGGTCTAAACATGGATTAAATGTGAACTAAACCTGGAGTAAACCAGGACTAAACAGGGACTAAACCTGGACTAAACTTGGCCTGCTGGGGGTCTAAACATGGTCTAAACAGGGACTAAACCTGGACTAAACCTGGCCTTCTCGGGGTCTAAACCTGGTCTAAACCTGGTCTAAACCTGGCCTGCTCGGGGTCTAAATCCGGCTGTAAACGCTCCGTTCTGTGTGGGTGCAGTGACATTGTGCACTCCACACGGCAGCGCTCCCAGACAATTAAAAACCCATTTCACCCTCAATAAGGCTTTATTTTCTGGATGAACGGAGACGCAGGAGAACAGGAGGACGAGCGCCAGCACCGCGGCATCAGACCACACTAACCACGGACTACAACCACACCAACCACGGCCTAAAGACACACTAAGCATACACCAGCACTACGGCAAGAGACCACACCAACCACGGCCTAAAAACACGCTAACCATATACTGCATCAGCACCACGGCAAGAGACCACATTAACCATAGACTACAACCACACCAACCACAGTCCAAAGACACATTAACCATAGACTACGACCACACCAACCACAGTCTAAAGACACATTAACCATAGACTACAACCACACCAACCATGGTCTAAAGACACATTAACCATAGACTACAACCACACCAACCACAGTCTAAAGACACATTAACCATAGACTACAACCACACCAACCACGGCCTAAAGACACGCTAACCATAGACTACAACCACACCAACCACGGTCTAAAGACACATTAACCATAGACTACAACCACACCAATCACGGTCTAAAGACACATTAACCATAGACTACAACCACACCAACCACGGTCTAAAGACAAATTAACCATAGACTACAACCACACCAACCACGGTCTAAAGACACATTAACCATAGACTACAACCACACCAACCACGGGTCTAAAGACACATTAACCATAGACTACAACACACCAACCACGGTCTAAAGACACATTAACCATACACTACAACCACACCAACCACGTTCTAAAGACACACTAACCATAGACTACAACCACACCAACCACAGTCTAAAGACACCTAACCATAGACTACAACCACACCAACCACGGTCTAAAGACACGTTAACCATAGACTACAACCACACCAACCACGGTCTAAAGACACACTAACCATAGACTACAACCACAAACCACCACGGTCTAAAGACACGTTAACCATAGACTACAACCACACCAACCACGGTCTAAAGACACGCTAACCATAGACTACAACCACACCAACCACGATCTATAGACACACTAACCATAGACTACAACCACACCAACCACGGTCTAAAGACACGCTAACCATAGACTAAACCACACCAACCACGATCTATAGACACACTAACCATAGACTACAACCACACAACCACAGTCTAAAGACACATTAACCATAGACTACAACCACACCAACCACAAACAGGCCAACTACACACTGCACCAGCACAACGGCAAAGCTGCAAGCCTTTAACCCAATTTTTTCTCTTGTATTAATTCAGCCTGACTAAAGCTGCAATGATTAGTCGACGACATAATTGATTACGTCGATTAGAAAAATATGTATACTCATACTTTATGAGCCATGCATCTAAATAATGCCACAGCTTTAATAGTTCATAAATCCCAATATACCATATTTTGTATTTCATTTAGCTAATAAAAATCAACCCAAAAAACATATTTTATCACATTCATTCATTCATTTTTCTACCGCTTAATCCCGTTAGGGTCGCGGGTGACTGGAGCCTATCCCAGTGACTTTGGGCCTTAGGCGGGGGGAACACCCTGGACAACTTGCCGCAGGGTTAGACAGACAACCATTCACTCTCTCATTCACTCACTAAGGGAAATTTACAGTGATGCCCAATTAACCTAAACATGCAGGTTTTTTTGGCGGTGGGAGGAAACCGGAGAAAACCCACGGTGACACGGGGAGAACATGCAAACTCCACCCAGAGAGATCGTGAGATGTTGATATGGTCCGACCCGGGAGTCGAACCCACGACCTCCTTATTGGGAAGCCAGAGCTCTAACCACTGGCTACCGTGCACCCACACCAACCACGGTCTAAAGATATGAAGCAGTGAATAGTAGGGATGGGACGAGACAATTCAGTTTAGAATTTAAACAAGGCAAATTTCAACATTTGATTTGTATTATTTATTATTGTTAGTTTATATTCTTTGAGTTTTGCTTTACCTTTCATTATGTGGAATTTTATTATTTGAATGATATGAGTTTTGACTAAACTTGATCTGCCCCCCGTGTGTAGTTCAGACTCCGCCCCCTTTCTCCTGCTTCACAGCGCTGCAGCTGCTGACAGGGACCAGACACACACAGATGAGGAGACTTTCATACTTTTTACAGTTATTGATGACAGAGGCCAAAATATCTCTTTGTGGATCTATTTTAAACTATGTTTAAGTGAAAACACTGCGCTGTTATATTGATATTTGACGATTATATATTTTTCGCGCTAACTTTTACAATGTTTAGGACTAATTATCTCTGTCAATATTGGTCCTACCGTTACGAATAAAAACTGGGACAGAGTTTAGACAGTTTTCTGTCAGAATAAGTCTGCTACAAGTCTGTGTGTGGAGGAGAATATTTACTACAGCTGCTCAAAGATACAAAACTTAATTTCATGACCTTGGACAAATCTCATGAGACAGTTCAGTACGTGTGCGCACAGTATCAGGACAGTTTGATCTCGCCAGATCTCGTCCCATCCCTAGTAAAAAGCCATACAAAGTAATCATTTAACTAATGAAACGATCATCGTTAGCTGCAGCTCTGTCTTCTTTTTTGAACTTTCCCCACTGTGGGACTAATAAAGGACCATATTTATTCATTCATGACTTGAGACTACACATATTATGTCACTTACTCTCACTGCACTTGAAGGTAAAAAATATGCTTTCTGGCTGTTAGTATGTGCATTTGGTTTAATTAGTCTTGCTTACTGCTCACAGTCTATGTTTTTAGTGGCAGAGAGAACATGCAACTCCACACTGACAGGCCGTATGTGGTCTCTGTGGGATTAGAATACATGAATACATCTTTCTACGAGGCGCTGCAGATGTGAGACAGGCTTTAATGCTTCTTCCAGCGCAGCAGCAGATCTCTGGAGTTTAACACAGGAAAAACGACACGTGATACCCACTCTGCGCTTGTTCTTATTTCCACTCTGTGATTGGATCCGTGACACGAGATGAGATGGACAGATAGGAGCAGACTTTGGAAGCCCGATCGCGGCTCTGGAGGACGGTCTAAGTGGATTTGAAGCGTGTCTTTTTTAAAACACCAGGCTGACTCTGAGGATTAAGACTGATAAGAGCCTGAGCGGAGCCTGGCACAATTACACGTATAACATTTTACAGAATTTGAGCGGCACAAGGACGAGATCTGTGTGAGCGCGGGATTGGTTCAAAGTTATGTTTCACAGCTCTGCACCTGAGTCAGTCAAACGTAAGAGTTTAGAAGAGATGTTCACAGCTTTCAGAGAGTTTTACCGTCACAGTGAATATTAAAAGTGCCTATGACAGGTGTACTTGTACTCACTTGTACTCATTTCACTAAAACAGAATACAGTCAGAATCAGAGGCCACGCCCACAAACGGACTGCTGTGGGGGAAACTTAACATTGAGTATAAATTATCACCCAGGCTCACACTGCCTCCAGTCCAACTCCGGTGCAGTCACCAGACCGGTCTTGCTACGGTGGGTGACTCACATTAACTCTGGTTAACTACAGTCCTGCTACAGCCACAGGCTCTGCTGCCGACTCGCGAGACCCTGAACTCACGGAGGTTCATGCTCAACGTGGGAGAATACGTGATCGCTGAGCACTTTTTTTCACTCTCTCTTTAGTTGAGCACATGTTATGTAAACAAAGAACACATGCGCCGAGTTTTGGGCTTGTTTAACGTCAGTTGATTTTCTGTTTGATTTTTCGCCGCACAATGGATAAGTACGGGAGGTTTATTTACATCCTATGTGTTACATAATCATGTAAATGTCGTATTTGACGTATTTTGTATTATTAGTGGTAACGTAATGATTTTAGTTTGAAAACTACTGGATTCACTTCACCCACACTCGCTTGGTTTCCTGTTTATCGTGTCTTGTTTTCACAACTTCATCAAAAAGGGCTCCGGTGAGCTCCGGCGTCCGGCCAACATTTGAAACAAACGAACGGATTCGGAGCGCCGGATTGCCGTACGGAGACACCGGATTGGACTGTACGCCGTGTGAGTCACTCTCGGACTTTTCAAGTTAAAGACTCCGGTCACCGAAGTTGGACTGGAGGCAGTGTGAGCCCGGGGTCACTCACTGTTCAACAACAACAACAGAAAATGTGGATTTAAGGAAAATATAATGTGTCAAATACAGTTACAAAGACATGGAGATGATTAAAGTGATCCAAACTGTCCAAAGCAGGGCTGCTCACACTTTTCCAGCTCGCGATCTACTTTTAGTTGAGGCAAAGATTTTTGTATTAATAAAACATCAGCTGTAAAATACAAGAGCTATATCATTTTACTTTAATACATTCATAAGAACAATATAATAAAAAAAATTTAAACCTGCAAAATACACAATTGTAGCTAATTATTCTGAAAAATCTAAATCTAGTTGTTTTCTAGTGTTTAACCTTATTCTAACCTCGATTGTGTCTTTTAATAAATCTGGTTTTGGTGATCACCATGGTAACGCTCAGGGGCGGGCTTTGGCTCACATCAAAAACAAACTTCTTAGTGAGGATTTGTCATGGTCTACCTGTCTCCTCCACGGCTTTTCTTTGTCCTGTTTCAAGAGAGTGTTCTCTGTGTCTCTGCTGTTGGCCGAGGACGCGTGTGATTATCGGTCGATGTCACTTTCCGCCCTACTGCGCATGTGTTATGCATCTGCTTAGCTGGGGAAACTTCTTTGAATAAAGCAAAGAAGAGAACGTGAGCTAGCTCTTTGGATCAGGTCTGAACGGTCTTACAGACGTCTGGCTCCTGAAGCTTGAGACTGTGTTTTATCTGTGTTTTTCACCTGAATGTAACTTTTAAGGGTCGTAGGGTCACATTTTATTCACAAATGTTGATTTAAAGCAGAACTTGTTTCTCACAGATAACTCTTGTAGTTACTGACAATAAACACCGCAGATCGATTGTTCTGATTGGTCAGTTTGCACTAACCCCGCCTCTGCTCTGTGACACGGCTTCATTGAGAAAATCAGGGTTAACAGATCTAGTTGTGAACTCGTTTTGTTGAGAGAGACTCATGTCTGGTTAGTCGATCCAGTGAAGAGAAACTTATCCAGGATCAGATCAGATCAAAACGAGAAGGTACATCTCAAGGGGCATTCCATAAAATAAATAAATAATAAGTGACAGTACTTCTCTCTTGTTGTTGCGCAGACAGCGGACTTTGGCAGTTTGGTCAGCAGCTCACAGTCACTCTCTGAAAACACAAACACACCAGAGTTACCCCAGAGTTCCACCAACAGAAGACCAACAGAGGACTGAAAACACAAACACACAGATTACTCAGACCAACAGAGGACTGAAAACACAAACACACAGAGTTACTCAGACCAACAGAGGACTGAAAACACAAACACACAGAGTTACTCAGACCAACAGAGGACTGAAAACACAAAACACGCAGAGTTACTCAGACCAACAGAGGACTGAAAACACAAACACGCAGAGTTACTCAGACCAACAGAGGACTGAAAACACAAACACACAGAGTTACTCAGACCAACAGAGGACTGAAAACACAAACACACAGAGTTACTCAGACCAACAGAGGACTGAAAACACAAACACGCAGAGTTACTCAGACCAACAGAGGATGAAACACAAACACGTGTAGAGTTAAGGCCACACCAAAGCGCGCCGCGGCACGTCACTTGCGCGCACCAGACCAAGTGTCAACACTCACCAAAATACTGTGACGCTCTGCGTTATTTTTCAACAATCCGCGGTCGTAGTGGGTGAGTAATATGATAATATGTCGTAAATAATAGAAGGGCGTTCATCATTGTTAACGAAATAGCACTGACAAGGTAACTACTATTCAGAATCAAAATCGTAGAAGAAGAAACTACGGTGGGTCAGGGTCATTTCTTGAAGCGGCGCGCGACGAAACAAACAAAACCGAATCACGGCACGTTGTAAAGCGCCGCGTGAGCCCGGTGTGTGTACATTCATAGAAATGAACAAAGGCGCCCGATTTGCTGCGCGGCAGAGCGTCTCAGTGTGCGCTGGCCTTACTCACGTCAGACCAACAGTGTAAACAAAGTACAATC